>JAKSZP010006827.1:0-124239 GCA_022478985.1 Massospora cicadina | reverse complement strand
CCCCCTACCACCCTTCTACTAATGGGGTGGTAGAACGTGCTTACGGAAATCTTGTTTCCATCCTATGGAAGTTGGCTGCCTCAGATCCTGCCCGTTGGAACCATTATATGCCCAGCGCCTTTCTTGTCTACCAGGTAAGCTATCACCGCGACATCAAGATGTCCCCATTTGAAGCCTTGTATGGGCGGGCACCTTGGCTACCCATTAGCGTCCAGCCCCTGCTCAAAGCCTCCAACCCCAAGAACTCTGATTTAACTATGAGGGCTCTAACCGATGAAATTGTCCAGCTCCAAGCCCAAGCCACTCAAGGCATTATCACCACCACTGGAAGAGAGAGATCCCGATCAAATCTCGATGACCCTCCTTACCAGATTTTCAACTAGGTGACATCATTCTCTTTTATCATCATTGACCTGGAGGCTGACAGAATAAGCTTGACGTACTGTGGTCTGGACCCTACAAAGTCATACATAAGGTGAAGTCTGAGTACTCCATTGCTGACACCAATCAAGGGACTGTTGTAAATTGGGTGCATGGTTGGTTCCTCCAGCCGTATACCCCCCTCTGACAGGATCTTAAGGGGGGCCTTGTCAGGATTTGAGATATAAATTGAATCAAATTCCCTTTTTCCAAATCAGGCCATGCCAAATTGGTCATCAAACCTACCCGAGCTAAATATATTTCAGGATCATCCTCCCCTATACTGAGTCACGTGGGGCGGCATTTCCACCCATTCAGTCAGGTGAGCGACGCTATCCATTAAGGACGCCCACGAGGAGGCCATTCTGGAAGATCAGTAAAGATCCTGATTGGATGAGGCCCCAACAATCCCAAAGGCACCAAGTACCAACACACCCTATAAATATTGAAGCCTTTCAGTTTAATAAAATATTTGGTATTCTAACTCACTTTCCCGTTTCCTCCTCGGCGCTCTTTCCAATTTTCCAGCTTTGAGCCATCGCGAACCCTGGCGCCAGTCCAAAGAACTGTAGCACTGACACTCACCATCCCAGATTTCTTGAATGATGAAAATTTTAATGATGTCTAGGTCCCAGAGGACCCTAATTCAGTCATTCATTTGGTGTCCCAGAATAATTGATATGTCAAGAAATAATGTTAAATAACTTGTTTATTAATCAGACTATTTTGATCAAGCACAGTCTAATGGAGATTAAGAAAAATATCTGGACTACCCAAATCTGAATGCAACGTCCCGTCTTTATAGAGTTACTATCCCTCCCTTCCAAAGTTTGGAGAAGATATTAACAAACTAGAAGTGATAACTTACAAGCTCAAAGAAATGGCTTTTTCAAATATGAAATCACCTATCAACTTTGTCTCATCCCAGCTAATCAAGAAGATCAAACTCGTCCCCAACTTCAGATATGCTTAAAAGTATGGAACTTATGGTCCTAACAACATCAAGGCGTTGGGTGCTTATTCTCCCCTCTCAATATGAGTTCGCAAATTAGTTTTATCATCTCCTTCAGTTGCCCTGGACAATACCCAGTATGAATACTTATTGAGACAAACTTTATGATTGTGTATAAATGAGTCATTAATATAAAAGAAGATTATCTATCACTCCTAAATTTTAAGTTCCTCTTGTGCTAATAATAAAGACTCCTGCAAGAAGGTGTACTCTTGTCTGGTCTTATGCCTTGTTTCCACTTTCCTTTGCAAGTTTCTACCTTTTGAAAATATACAAAAATGATCCTCAACTCAGTCGATGGAGCAGAAGGCATACCATTTTATGCTACAGTTGCAATTCTCAACTGTAACTGGCAAGGAAGCACAGGTAAGTTTGCACATAATCAAATACAAACCTAAAAGACGGCGTACTCCAAACAAAAGTTAATCATAAAAATATTTCTTTTATTATAAAGTAAGTTCTCCAAATCCACCATAGTCTCGGTAGTACTACCATCTTGGAGATCCACTAGTATTGGTGATTCTTCAAAAGGCGCATTGCCGCGTAATTCCTCTTCATGCTGGCTTGACCCTTTTATACCTGGACCTTAGGTCAGCCAACTTACACCCCAAGTTCCCAAACCTTCTAGTGTCTCCTCCTTATGGTCCACTCATGTTGGTTGGTTAAGAAGTCTGAACATGGAAACTTATACAAGGCCAGGCCTGTTTTAGTGCTATTTAGTGATGCTTGAGATAAGTTCAACTAAAAAATTACTGATTGAGGAAATGGAACTGGTTGAGGGACTGGGAAAAAAAGGTTCAACACACTGAAACTTAGGATTGTACAAAATTTACAATGTAAAATGCTAAATATCCGGTTGAGTTTAGCTGCTATCAACACATCTGTCAGTAGATTGTACTTAATTCCACGGAACAATGTAGATAGTGTGCAGGGATGAGGGCGAGGTCTTTAGGGCATTGGGGTAATGCGTGTCAGTGGCAATTTCCTATGGTTAGTCAAACAAAAAATTCAACATTACCCCCGCTTGACCAACCATAGGGGATTGATGACTTGCCAGTGGCTGACAGCGGATTGATTGGTTGCGAGGACCTGGAGTCTTTGCGCCTTGCTGAAAACACTTTATAAACTTGGCATGTAGACAATTAACAATATGTCCTTTGACGGGGTCTTTGAGTATATATGTATTGGTTAAGTCCTTCTCTATGATCCAAACGGCCCTTTCCAAATGTGCTTCAGCTTACCCATACTACCAAACCTGTGGTTATTATAGTAAAGCACTCGCTCTCCTATGCTAAGACAGGGAAAGGGGTAGCGATCCTGATTGTCATGCTTTCAAAATTCATTTTTTGGGCCAAAGCTTTTGATTAGGACTCTGTTTGAAGTTGTATCAGTGTTTGGGAAAATTTCTCCACGTATTGGCTGAGAGTCATTTCTTACCTGTAAATGTAAGAGTACATGATCAACCTAATGGAAGTTTGTTGCCCATATAGAAGTTGAGATAGTGACTTCCTTTATGATGAGTGGAACTGATGCTATGGTTAAAGACAGAAGAAGGTAGAAAAAACCTCAACTGTTTGGTTTTCCTGATGCTAACTTTTGCAGGATGCTAACCAAGGTGCCATTGACTCTCTCCACCATGCCATTGGTTTCATTGTAATATGACATTGACAAGACCCCGCAAATTACCATCTGGTCATTAAGTTTGGCGATAATTTATGAAGTTAAGTCATTACCATTATTATTAAGGAGGAACTGATGGCATCCATATTTGTAGAAAATAATCTCCAAAATGAATTTAGCAGTTGTTGCAGCCACAAAATATCAGATCATTTTAAATTCAACCCATCTTAGAGAGGTGATCAATTTCCACTATAATAAATTTGAATCTGCCGCTGGTGGTCAGCCAGCAACAACATTGATTTATATGTTTCTAAAAGCTAAGTTTTGTTTTAACAGGTGATACGAGGTACTTTTATGATATGGCGCCACTACCTGACACTTGTGTCAGCAGCTTAGGGCTTTTAAGTGTTGAAGTGCATCAGTTTCCAGTAGTAGCGTTGTTTCATCTGTTTTTATGTCTTCTTGAATCCGCCGTATCCCATGGCCTTGTGGGCGCCAATGATCAGATCCATTTGCTTGGTTGGTCAGGGTATGATGTACTTAAAGCCATAAGCTTATAAAGCTTTCTGTCTTTGACAGTGGGCTTCTTCATTAGTAGGGTTCAGAGCACGCTACACTTCTTCTGGTTAGTTATCATATTCCTGGTTCAGCATTTTGTCATAGAGGCTGCCTGCAATGTCAGCAGTCAATGCGACGGCTGTTCCTAAATAGTTCATCTATGTGCTGATGCTATACAAGTCCGTTGTTAAATCCTGTAGTTGTATATAACTTCAGAGCCTAGAGAGCTAGGCGTCCCTCCAGCTTTTTAAGATTCTGCAGCCAACGTAGCGAGGAGTGGTCAGTTACCACTTTAAAGCTCACTAAATGGACGTAAAACTTAACTTGCTTGAAAGCATAGATCATGGCCAATTATCCAATTTTTAGTTATAGTTTAGTTCCACTTGTGTACGTCTAGTTTCCGACTACAGTATGCTACAGAGTGTTCCACTCCTTCATTGTCAAGTTGTGACAGCACTGCCCATATGGCGGTAAATGATGCGTCCTTCTGAATTATGAACAGTATATCAAAATTTGGGTATTAAAATACTGGCGCCATGATGAAGCAGGTGCTAGGTTGGTCAAAATACAGCTTATAGTTTCGGCGTCCATTCAATGTGAGTTTTGGTCTTTAAAAATGAAATTGCATCTCTCCTGTTTTACTAAAACTCTTTATATACAGCTGACAGTAGCTAACCATTCTGAGGAACACCTGGATTTCTTTTTTTGGCGGGGGTCCTCATCTTCTTAATTGCCTCTATCTTGCCAATTGTGGATGCAGGCCCATCTTATCAATAATAAAAATCAGATACACAAATTGTTCTCAGAAGAAGTTACATTCTTGGGATTAACTTCAGGTTAACAGCAGCGAGTCAGCGGAACACTTCCTCCAGGTGTTGCAATTGTACATTGAACGTCCTCAAGAAGATGTTTATATTCCAAATAAACTAAAACGCAATAAATTTCAAGTCCTAAGTTGAATGTCCTTATCACTTTGGAATGTGGCGGTGGCATTACATAACCTTTGCAGCATTAAAGTTGGTGGAACATACCTTGGGTCATTATTATGGAGAACTTTTCTTGTTCTACAGGGGGCATCTCTATCTGACAGTAACCAGAATTAGATCCAAGGCCATAAAGTGTTGCGCTCCACCAAGTCAATTTACCACACCATTTATACTTGGGAGAGGGTAGGAGCCCCTCTTCTTTAATTGGTTGAGTCACTGGTAGTTGATCACTACTCAGTTAGAACCATCTTTTTTCTTTAAAATTAAAACTGGCGATGCCCAAGGAGTTTTAGATGAGACAAGCATTCCTTTCTGGACTAGCTGGTTGATCTCCTCGTGGACAACCTCGTCTGTTGCCCTAGAATAGCAGATGGGATGGAGTCATAAAGGCAGATGGCTTCCAGTGTCTAAATGATGTAATACGTCCTCAGCACATCCAAAATCGAAGTCGTTCATTGCATAAATTTTTATATAGTTGAAGATAGGGTCATTGATTAATCTATCGCTTCTCTTGTTAGCCCAACCAGAGATTCTCGTGGTATGACTGAGTGGATGGCCTTAAGATTCTTCATCCAGACTGAGCTCCTCTAACGTCCCAAACTCATACAAATTTGCACTTCCTCCATCAGCAGAATATGAAGTAATTTAATGGTTTGTTGCCATTTCACCTGGATTGGGTATGGATAGAGGCTAGCTACTAATATGTTAATCTCTCCATAATTTGGGAGAACAAACCCTGTTGCTGCCATTGCCTCTTGACGTGAGCAGTTGAAGGGTGCAAACACTTCTCCGTATGAACCTGGCGGAATCTTTAGGTCAATGTCCATTTTCACTATGACTTGGTGGCCCAGCGAAATTGTCACATGGCCTCCAGCCCTCAACGGAATGCCGTCCAATTCAAAAATTGGGTGTGGTAAATACTTAGTACAGCCATATTTTTTTCAATAATGAATAGATATAATCTCATCTTTAAAGGCTAGATTCATAAACAGTGGAGCCTGCTTCTCCATGTGCTGGTCCTCTCTCTGGTAATACAGCAGAAGGTTCTGTCCAAGGATCGTTAGGCTATTTTCTTTGAACTCAGTTTTGATTCCAGAAATCCACGTGAAGGAGATTTCAATGAGGATATTGTAGTGGATGCTTGGAAAAATATCTTGGGAGCTGCCACAACAAGTGATATGAATCTTAGTGGTAGGGCGCTGTGGGCTTTTATTGAGGTGGTCAAATTGGGTCCTGCCATTCCATACACCTTGCGGTGGTCAATATCCGGTGATAATCCCAATTTTTTACTAATTTAGTGGATACGATGTTAATAGGGGCCCTGGTATCTACTATAGCCTGGACTGAGATCTTGCCCATGCTATTATCAATGTACATGCACTTAAAATAGTAAGAACCAGAGGTATTTATTAAATGTATGCCATGCTTGATAGTCTGACCTAAGTAGGATTGTAATTCATTGCAGAGAAGGGGGCTATATTATTTAGCTCTTCAAGGGGATTAACCACGTTAACACCTTCTAAATTAGGTATGTCCCTAGAAATGACTGGCAATTAATACTGCTCAAACTGTTGTGCGTAGAGTTTGGATACTACTTCAGCGGCCTGGGCTATAGTGTAACTCATAGGGAGTGGTGGTGACCGCTAGGATGACATCAGCGATGAAAGAGAGTGAAATTGAGGTGTTAAAATTTGAATTAAGGATATTTTGGGATCCAGAGAAAGTAGAATATCCCGTTTCTACTCCGCCCATCTTTTTCCCTGCTCTTCAGTTTCCGCTAACCCCACATGGTGTACTTTGAGCTGGGCCTATTGGAGTGAAAGTGATTGGCGTAATGCTTTTTTGCCCACATTGATGGCACATGATCTGATGGATGTCAGTTTGACCAGGTCTGACATAAATGGTCTGGTTTTCTTCAACAAATTGCTGAAGGGGCCTACCCCAATTCTCTCAATTAATGCAGTAACCTTTATTAGAAACATTAAAAGTCACAGCTCAGCGGCAAAGGTAATTCACCATCGAGATACATTGTATCTATCATTTAACACATGAAGCATGACTTGGTAAAGATCCTTATTTGGTTTGAAGGCATTCCAAAGGGCTATATGGTCATCGTTTTGAACAGAACTTTTGCGCCATATAACGCCTGGGACTCTAGGTAGAAGCAATTAGAGAACCCAATGATCTATTCATTATTTTTGTAAGAGATGTTGAGAAAGGCAATTTTTTGGTTTCATCGTCTCTGCCCCACTAAATTCTTTTATAATAATGCTCTTTGCATTCCAGTAGGACCGCCAAGTTTTGTTGGACTTGGGCATGACCAGCTCCTGAATCTCTTGGTCTTACGAGTTCATAAGCATCTCCAGTTTAGCTTTGTAACTCGAGACATCCATGCTAATCTCAAATAACAACAGTAATAAGTGTACGTTTCCCCTCTTGTTAAACTTTGGCTGATTGACAGGGTTGGCTTTGAAACCACCAGAATTCTCTGATGCTTGGCTGAGCTTCACGGCATGGTTAGTGGCCAGACCCACTAGTTCTTGAGCTGAAGTTTAAACGGCTTGAGGAGGATGGACCATCAGTAGGCATAGGGCGAATGGACCTTTCATCGCAGTTGTCAGAAACAAAGGGTGTGGCTTGAGGTGAAGTATCCTGAATAACCATTTGAGTAGATCTGTCAGGTGTGGGTTTAGAGGTTAGAGCTGCTGAAATATTTCGCTCTAAGGGATGATCCGTCACTTTTGGATTCAGAGTCCATTGGTCTAGATTCATGCGTGTCACTGAACAGATCCTTAAATCTTTGGGTGGGAGGACCTCGGCGGCATTTACAGAGTTCACCTCTAATCTATTCCTAATACTGATCTAGTTTCTTGGAAAGATATTGACACTCAGCTCGTAAGGATTGCTCAAGCTCGTCATTTTTATTTTCATTGTAGAGTCAGAAATTATAGAGCAATGTTATCCTCAGAGAGGCATGTGATCCTCAGGTCCTGGTCTCTAATTACCTCATATGTTGATCTGGCATCCTCTCACAGTTAAGCAGAATGTTGTTCAAATTAGTAAGATGCTCATTGAGTTTGCTGATTCTTTTATGACCAAAGTAGATGCTATTCTCAAGAACACTGAGCTTATTCCAATAGCTGACCACTACTCCTATAAGGTTGGCGAACTGTCATTCCAGCTCTTCCACTGGCTGCTGTATGGTTTGACCAGTCTTGCCATTAGCCTTTCAATCAGAAGCTTCCGCCATGACATGCCTTTCCACCTCAGCCTTCAGATAGTCCTTGACCTGGCTTCAGTGGTGGATTGCGTTAACAATCTATTGAGAAGATGCCCCGCACTGACCAAGCACCTCACCAAGATGTGGGCCATGTTAGTATTAGTTAGTCCGCAAGTTCACCTGCATGGCAATGAGCTTCTCCTGTATGATGTTTGGTGTACAAAATTGACCGTGTAGACTTCTTGAAGGGTACCTTCCAATTTATTGGCTATAAACTGGTTGTTCCAACATTGAGCATATAAAACTCAGCCGATCAGCTGATCTCAATGCGTTGCTGAGTGATTTTGCGCATGGATTGAAGGATTGAAGGGTGTTTTAAAATACACAATAATTTCTGTAAATTTGCGCCTGGGTAGAGATCTTTGTGACCACGGATAAAATTGACATCTTCCAATAATAAACAATGTTTGCATAGAGGTTGTCCTGGTTTTAGCAGTTTTGAAACATCCCCAAATGCGCTTCATAGTGGGCTTCAGCGTGGATACAGTATTCATGGAGGCTTTATCCTATATCTTCTTTGAAGTGTTAAGAGGGTACATTGGCCAGTCTATCTATTGACTAAGGGTATAGAGGACCTATGGGGAAGAGCTCCATGACGAGAGCTTCAGTTCCTCGTATGAACTGCTAAACTGGAAGTTATCACTGTGAGGCTCTCCTGTGTCCATAGGTTGGGGAGGAAACTTGTCCCCAAAGCTGATAGTGAAGCGGTTGGGATCCTGAATCATGGTGTTGTATTCTTTTGGGTTGATCTATGGTGACATTGAAAGTCCCCTTGTAGTGAGCACCAGAATGTTGCAATTCTCAACTGCAACTGGCAATGTAATTACAGGTAAGTTTGAACTCATTTAGGTGCAACTTTGTTAAGACAGTGTACTCTGAACAAACATTAGTTAAGATAAAAATATATACCTTTATTAAAAATGAATTCTCAAAATATGCCAGTCTCAGTAGATACTGCCAGCTTTAAGATACGTCAAATTGGTATTTCTTCAGAAGATGCGTTGCCGTGCATGTCCTCTTCATGCTGGCTCAACCCTTTTTATACCTGGACCTCAGGTCACCCAACTTACTCCCCAGTCCCTGAACCTTCTAGAGTCTCCTCTTTATGTCCTCTAAGGTTAGTGGTTTAAACAGTCAGAAACATGGCGATTTGTATGAGGCTGGACATGTCTTGATGTTATTTAGTGATGCTTGAGATAAGTGCGACCAAATAGATCACCAATTGAGGAAAAAGAACTGGTTAAAGGCTGGGTGAGCAAATAAAGGTTTCTCCGCTGAAATTTAAGATTGTACAAGATACAATGTTCTAAGGCTTATTATTTGGTTGAGTCAAAATTGCTATCAACACATCTGTCAGCAGATTGTGATCAATTTCGCCAAATAATGTAGACTATGGGCAGTGGTGAAGGTGGGGTCTATGGGGCATTGGTGGTACTTCAAGCTAGTGGCGATTTCCTATGGTTGGTCAAACCTAAATCTCAACATCTACTGAGGAGGTAAATTTAAACCAGGAGAACAAAGAGCGGTTCCACTGACATAGCCCTTAGTATACTCCCAAACTGCTTGCTATATATCACAGCATGTCAATGAAGTCAATAGGTTTTAGCCAAGAGTTTTACTAGGAGCCATGACCCAGCTTACCAGTGGCCTATTGAGCTACAACTTAAAGCCTGACTATTTATGATATTTTATTATAGAAAAACTTAAGAAATCAGGAAAGGTCAATAGATTCCAATTAATGAATTTGACATGATACATTTTATTGGCAATCACCTTAATTTTGGCCTACCTGCAAATTGTTTTAATTTGCTTTATCCCCTAAAGTCAAATATTCAATAAGTTAAAATAGGAGGAACTTAGTATAATACATTGATTTCTTGAAAATTACTAAGGTGTTTTCTCCACGTCAATTTTTGACTATGGTCATATGAAAGACTGGAAAATAATATTGACATAGGAGATTAAACCCCATTATTTGAAGACATATAGGAAGTCAAATATAAAGGGACATTACATAAAGAACAAGCTTGATCAACTATTGGATGCTGGCTTACTTGCTTCTTCCCAGATTTTATGGTCGTCCTTACTGTTACTCATAAAAAAGAAAAATGGTGGTCACAGAATAGTTAAGGATTGCAGGAAGCTGAATAGCCTAACCATGACAGGTAGCTATCTGATACCATTAATTGACAATGACCTGGCCAACTCTCCAGCTTGAAATACTTCTCTGTGATGTACCTCGTCAGTGGCTATTGGAAAAAAGGATCTTTTGCCAGAGGACTAAAAAAGCGTTGATTTGCACAGAAGTATTACTTTGACCTACCTGGCTCCCTCAGGGGTTTAGCAATGCTCCCATCTCATTCAATGGGCAATGTATTATATAATACAAAATTTTAAATTAAGCTGAGCGAATTTCTAACTAAATGACTGTTTTAAATT
Organism: Massospora cicadina; assembly: GCA_022478985.1. Taxonomy (NCBI): domain Eukaryota; kingdom Fungi; phylum Entomophthoromycota; class Entomophthoromycetes; order Entomophthorales; family Entomophthoraceae; genus Massospora; species Massospora cicadina. The sequence continues at coordinate 113,924 of JAKSZP010006827.1, read as the reverse complement.
GGGTGATATAGTTGCTATACGCCAGAAAGGTTTTGCACAGGGCCAAGCCCACTGAGCAATAGGATGGACAACATGGAGATTACTAGTCCTTAGAACACACTTAAAAAATATAAGAAAATCTGGAGCGATTGCTCTAATGACATTTCTTTATAATCTTAAAATATGACAGCATTACCCTCTGCTCCGCTCTCTCTCCTCTAACATTCTCCTCTTTCAAGCTTCTCATCTCACTTATATATATCAGCAACTTAGGTCAATACCAACCTTTTTCTTAGACTATTTAGTTCCACCATATTCTCATTTTTTGGCAGAATCTACTATCCCTAAATTCATTATCGCCTTAGTTCAAGGTGAACTACTAAATATTTGTCATACGTCAACATAGCCTTATTTCCTAATTTGGAGGCAATTTAATACATATTCGTCCTAAGCTTGGTATCGCCTTATCGCCTTATTTCAAGACAATCTCACCAATATTAACTAATACCTGGTTCGGCCAATTTCACCCAATCCACCATAAATACTTAGGGCTTATCATCCAGTCATATTAGAATCTCAACAATGACATTAGAATGTTTTTGAAAAGTTTATTAATCATATGGACCACCTCAAGTCTGTCTTCTGCGACTATTAGAGAACCAATAAATTAAAACTGTGAAGAGCATATATTTTTAATAGTAAATGGAACTTTTATGTTATGCCATATTTCAGGAAGAAATTAACCCTTGTACAATAAGATTCAAGCTATCCTCAAGGTTCCTGAGCCAAAGAGAACTTTAAGATATACAGGTAATCTTAGGTTTGATGGGATATTACCATGAATTTAATCCTAATTTTGCTCAAGTCACTGAACCTCTTGTCTTTTTGTTTTCCAAAATTACACCTTTTTTGAGGGAAATAGAGAAAAGAACGGCAATTAAAACCATATAGGATTTGTTAAAAAGAAGACCAAATCTATGAGATCTAACCTATGGGAAGCCTTTATTTTGTTTACAGACGCCTCTGACTTAGCCATAAGAGCCATTCTCTTGTAACTAGATGAGTAGGGCATTAACTATACGCTGTCCTACAACAGCAAACCGCATTTGAAACATTAAGCAAAATTACAGCGTCATGGAGAAAACGTGATTAGCTGTTCTCCTTGTGGTGAGGCATTTATAAACCTTCTTGTCTAGTATGAACTTTACAGATGTTTCAGATCACACTTCTTTAGAGTGGCTGCAAAACATGAAAAATCTGACAGGAAGACTAGCCCAGTTGGCTAATAAACTTCAACACTACAACATGAGTATCATCCATCAAGCAGGAGTGGAGAACATGACGTAGATGGCCTGACCAGATTGCCCCTACTACTTTTAGATAATAGCAAAGCTGAATGGTACAAGACATAATTATGAGACCAGACTCTTAGAGGACAAAGATAACCCAGTTCAGAATATGTTGAAAAGGCACACTCAAAAGATGAACTTTTATGACGGATTATTATACAAGAAAGTTTACATAACTGGTTACTTTACTTGTGACCTTCAGAATGGGTACCAAAGATAATGGAAGTCCATAATACCTTAAGAATTGGAGGAGTCAGAAAAACTTATAAATGAATTAAGGACTAATATTATTGGGAAGGGATACTGGACTCTGTAGTGAAAAGTCTTGGACGCTTGCATTGAGTGTAAATAAACAAATGCCACATAAGGCCAAGTACAAGTATTAGCCAATGACCCAACAGCAGCCATTTAATACCATCAGTCCAGACGCCATATGTCCTCTGTTTAAATCCATATGAGGAAATTGTTACATCCTCAAGGGATTGAAGATTCTACAAAGTGGGTTAAATAATTAGCCATTCCCGCTCAGACCACCAAGGCTAATGCTATTTTCATACCAGAATATATCTAATAGACACAGCTGCACGCAGGTACTGCTGTGTGACAATGGGAAGAACTTATTACAAGAGTTGTGAAAATCTTAACTATAAGCATGGTGAACTCAATTACTAATATCAGCGCCCTACAACTCATCAACTAATGGGAATGTAGAAAGAGCAAATGAAATATTTGTTTCAATATTGCGCAAGATGGCTAATACTAATCCAGTACATTGAAACCAATATCCTCCAAGTGTGTTGATGGCTTACAGAATAATTTTCCAACGTATCATTAAAATTTTACCCTTCTTGGCCTTATATGGAAGAGAATCTGGAATACAGGCTCTAACATGCGAAGTCAACAGTGATACTAATGAAGAGCCTGAAAAAGTGCTAAGTAACTAGCCCAAAAAATTATAAAGAGTCAATAAGAAGTAATATCAAATCTAGCTAAGACGGGTTACAAGAAAAGGAAAGCAGCTAATGAATCCTGCCAACCTTTACCCGCTTTTGAGATATTGGCTTTAGTCTTGTACTATCACAATTGTATTGCACCCCAAAGAGAAAAATTAGATCTTATCTGGGATGGCCCATACTCCATAACCTAAAAGCGCAGGCGCGAATACTCTATCAAGTTTTTAGAAACTAGTTAACTATCAATCGCTAATAACTAATTCTTATTCCATACTCCCCTTCCAATATTTGTAAAGGGGGCGATATCAGCTATTAGGATATCAGACATGATGAAAGTAATATTGAGTAATTGATCCCACAAGAGAATTAACGCCTCTAACCATGAGGGTGTTAAAGAAGTCACATCTATTATTTATATATAAGATTGAAAGTTGGGTGAGGCTCAAAAAAACTAGTATTGTTCTGTCAGACCAATTTGAGCCCAAAAACCCTGAGATGATATCCTGCCTAAATAAAATGAAGGACTATCAAAATGTCAGGCGACCATTACATTAGATGTCACATGAGGTAGTAAATTCTGACAAACCTGCAAAAAGTTAAGAATCAAGAATCTTCCGAAAAATTGAACTATGTGATAGTAAGTCTCATTCAACTTGGCACATTTAACATACCTTTTAGTTCTATCAAAAATATGCTACAAAGGCATTATACAATCTGAATGAATCGCCTGACAAAGAGCGTCCCATCCCAATTTTTCATTATTAATTTTATTAATCCTTTTTCTTATGTAGTCTATATTGTTATATATACCATATAGAAATCCCTATTCTATACTAAAATATTGTTATGTTGGTTATTCTATACCTCTTTTTGTTACTTAACTTTAATAAATCCCTTTTGACATACTTACAATAGGATGGATACTCTAGCTGATGAGACATAAGCATGACTTAGCACCCTCAAAAATAATTAGTGACTTTTCATGAGTTCTATACTGCTTCAAGTAACGATTTTTGGGCTTCTTGGGCACAGCAAATAATGAGTCACAAAAAGGAAAGCCCAAACTCAATTTATTATGTCCATTACCAAACTACTCTCTCTGGCACCTCTAACTGTATCCTTCACTTACCTACACCAGATTCACCTATTCTTTCTCATGTTTTTTGCCTCCCACATTTGCTGCCCTGAGAAGATTATGCTGTAAAAGGACTTAAAATCGAAGTGCTACAAACGCCCCCTATATGCTATGGAGGATGGGATAACTTTCTTTTGGAATAGGACTTGGGTTACACCTCTCTGCGCATTCAGGTTATTGAGGAGCATCATTTATCTTCTGAAGTGGTTCACCCAAGATCTAAAAATTTTTAGAGCTTATCAAGAAACATATAATCAGTCCAGTTACTTCAATGATATCTTGTTATAGATAGAAAAGTATGTCACATGTGATTTTTCAAGTCAGACAAAATTGGAAGAAAGGGACTCCTCCATTTTCTGCGTCAGGAAGAAGGACCCTGGCTTCAGTTTCTTTAGAATTCATTGTTGAAATTCCCTAAGAAGAATTTAATGTAGTTATAGTGGTTGTAGATTGGGTAACTAAGGTTTATTGTTCCTTGTCACACGACCATAACCATAGCTGATACTGCAGCACTGTTCATTTCACATGTGTTCTAATTTTTTGGCCACCCAAAATAGATTCTAAGTTATTGTGGCCTTCAGTTCACCTCCAGATTCTGGGGTGCACTCCTAGAGCTCCTTGACATCAATCCTTGAAGTTCTACTGTATACCATTCTCAGTCTCGTTGGAAAGTTGAGAGAGTTAATTAGGTCTTTGAGCAGTTCCTGCATTGTTATGCCCCCGCCTCTCAGGATACCAGTTACATATCTTTCCCTAGCCCAGTTCACATATAACGGCGCCTCCCACTCTCTCCTCTGGGGTTTTCCCTTTTTAGGCCAACCTGAATAAGAACCCCTAATTCCAAATTGGTTCTCGCTATTCCTCAGTGGTCCCCATTGCAGGAGAGCGCATAGCCTATATTTGAAATACAAAGAACCTTATCTTGGAGCCTGTCAAAAGCATTTGAGGTATACATTGATTCTCTTACAAAAAATGGCACACAGTCCATAAAATTACAGTTAGCTCTCACATCATTTAGGGATATGTGCAACTTCAATATAAAGGTCCTCTCAAAGAATCTGGAAACCAATTTCACAGGTCCCTACGAAGTTGGAGAGGATTTAGGCATTATAGTATTCATATCTAGCTCCCAGCACACTAGAAGCATCATGATTTACCTCTCACAGATATCTCCCTTCAAAGGAAAGATATTCACTTCCTAAGAACCCATTTTTATTTTAATTTTAAATTTATTGCGGGGAAGGCCGACCATGGGATGGACACTTCCAAATATGACTCAGGAAAGATAAACTTAGTACCAGGGGGGCACCCCCAGAGAAGCGATGCTATCTCTTGTTGCCAGCGGGAACGCCACTTATGGGGAGGGGAGGGAACGTGTGAAGGGGCCGTAGCCACTATTGAGCACGTGTGGAGGAAGGGGTCTGATTTGATGAACCAGACTGGGAACCAGGAGGAGACCAGCTGTCAGCAACGTGGTGGGAGATATCCAAACATCCACGCTTGAAAGTGGTCCACCAAATGAGACCGGAATCTGTGGACAGCTTCTGGGAGGGTGGGGATGGAGCCAGCGATGGCATCTAAGAAAATCGTGTGGATGGTCCACATGGCGATTGCAACCACCAGAGCACGGAGGGAGGGTGGAATGGGGGAGGCCATTGATGAAGCAAACATATCTCTTAACAGACTGAAGGGATGCGTTTGATCCTGGCCTAGCAGACGTTGGACTTCGCGCCATATCACTTTAGAGGTGGGGCACTTCTCCAGGCGGTGGAACAGCGTTCCATACTGGCCACACACGATACAGGATGAGTGTAAAGCGTTAGAGCTCTCAGCTGTATGATACACCCGCCTCAGGCAGCGCCACACATGGGAGCGGACTTGAGGCTGCAACAGAGGATGGTGTGCGTATTTCCAGATAATCTTTTGGGTCTCAGTGGAATAAGGGATGTCCATCATGTCCAGGTAGTCCACCCTGGATAGGACTTGGGGTCGAATGGGGATCACGCCATCATGGATGGGTAGCCCCTGTACCTCTTGTGTGAACTGAGGAGAGGGGCGGCCTCTTTGGGTTGTATGTCCACTAATATGAATTCTCCACTCTGCGCTTCGCATGGAGAGTAGGATTCGTTTGTAGTGGGTTTTAGTCCCGTGAGGACCTGTGGCCGATGTGTGTGATGCGAGGTATTTCATCAGGGAGTGGGGGTTTGATGGATTGTTGAGGCCCAAGGCTCGGGAGAAGTTGGAGTGGGCTGCGCGGGACCAGTGTTGGGATGGGAGTATAGGAGCGGTGACGGCCGCGATCCAGGTGCCCAGGATCTTGGCAGCATGGGCTTTGAAGTCAAGCAGGCCCATGCCACCTTGATGATGAGGGCCAAACATGACCTCTAGCCATACTGATGGAGGGCGGCCTGACCAAAGCCATCCTTGCAGCAAGGCATACAGGGATTTGAAGAAGCTTGGGGAGAAGGGGATGGCGTGGGCTCCGAACCAGACTTTGGATAGGAGCATAGAGTTGGCAAGAACAACCCTGCCAGTGAGGGTAGTAGGGTGGGCTCTGAGAGAGGCGATTCGCTTCGTCACATTGTCCAGTATATGGCACTCCATTACTGCTGACGCATATCCGCCTGCCTCCATCCACATGCCCAGATGGCGCACCGGTCCTATGGTAGGATGTGGTATGAAGGGGAGCACCAGTGGAGCGGTGTGTGTTGAGTTAGTAAGGCGTGGACGTGGGCGAGCAGATGGGCCGGGTTGGGAACTACTTGCTGGGGCCCAGCAGTTCTGAAACTAACCAAGGAGGATGATTTTGGTTTTGGAGGCGTTCAGTGCCGCGTTGCTTACCCGGGAATATTCCTGGATGAGGGCTTCAAGCATGCGTGCATCTTTGTTATTAGACACCCCCACCACGCAATCATCTGCAAATGCCATCATCTTGACTGGGGCTTGGCCTGGCACATGGACCCCAATGAGTTGGGCATTCACATTTTGAAGTAGTGGATCAAGGCTGAAGTTGTATAAGAGTGGGCTCAGGGGGTCCCATTGTCGCAGGCCCCTTTGAGGGCGGACTACTTCCGTTAGGAAGCCTGGGCCACGCACTGCCATTGTCGCAGATTCTGTGAGCAGCATTACCCGGTCCATGAAGCGGGGTGGGGGGGGGTAGGCGAAATTGATGGAGGCAGGCCCTAAGGTATTCCCAGTTTACTCTATCATAGGCCTTTTGTTGGTCCAAGGATACAAGTGCCCCAGAGGCTGTGGACTGACACACATTAGCCATAGAGTGCACGTTATCCCAAATCGACCTTCTGGGGATGAAACCAAATTGTTTTGAGGAGATGGTGGCAGATGCTACAGTCCCTAAACGGTTAGCCATGATTTTTGTTAAAATTTTGGTGTCTGTGTTTGTTAGAGAAATGGGGCGCCAGTTGGCTAAGTCAAGCTTATCCCCTTTCTTGAAGAGTGTGACAGTAAAGGCCTCATGTCCTCCTGGTAGGAGGCGCATTTCCAACAGGCTTTGGTTGAGTGAGGCTAGCAGCAATGGGGATATATATTTAAAATATTTTTTGTAGAACTCATATGGAATGCCATCTGGGCCTGGGAATTTTTGGTTTGGCGCACCGTGAATGGCTGTCCATAATTTGTTTGAAGTAATTAAATTCATTATTTCCGGGTATCAGAAAATGGTGCAGATATGAGCTCGGTCAAGAAATTCTGCCATTTTGGCTGGCTGAATTGGTTTGGCTTGGTATAACTTGGAGTAATATCTTTACATTTCGATTGCCACTTTGGCCGGTGTGTCCGCAATGGAATTATCCGATCTTCACACCTGTGTGCAGGCCATGCTCTGGCGTGGTGCAAAAAAATTTTTAAAGAAGTATGCGGTGCACTTGTCACCTTTAGTGATGCATGTGGGTTCTGTATTGGACACAGACCCGATGTTTGTGTTGTCTTTCAAGTGCGTTGAGGTGGGCGGCTGCCTCCGCCCACTTCCAGCCCCATGCAGGGCTGTATCCTGTGGCTGGAATGTTGGACTCCAAGTGGTCCAATTCTGCCAGCGCACGCAAGATAACCGCTGATGTGGCTTGTGAGCATCTGGAGGAGAGATGGCGATAGTGGTGGATGGTGTCCTCTTTGAAAGTTGCCCATGTGGAAATGGGGTCCGCGCAAAACAGTGCAACAAATGATTTCGCCAAAGTTGCCTCTTCCACCCATGTGGAAAATCCTGGTGACATGAGCTTGGGGGGGGCGGATTTTGCACCAATGTGGGGCCTTTACAACTGTGATGGGTAAGTGGTATGTTATCGAGACCAGTCAGTGGTCAGAGAATTCTATTTTCATTGTTTTGAAGTGGGAGATGTGGGGCTGGAATTTTGCCAGCATTAGAATAAGGTCGATGTGGGTCATGGACCTTAATTGGCCGTTGTGGATGTGGGGATGCGTCATGTTTTCAAGCAGTGGGGCATGTCATGGCAGTGCATCCATTAACCCAAGGGTGGCTTTTAGAATGCATAGTTCTACATGACCCTGTGGAGAGTGGGGTGAGGGCGGCCACCGGTCTGTTGGTGAGGTTAGCCAACAGTTCATGTCGCCAACTAGGAAAGAATTGGGGGGTAGTGGGAGGGATTTGACCAATGAGAAAAATTCCTGACGCTCATGTGCACCATTTGGGGCGTAGATGCTGACGATTGTGTGTGCAACGTCAGCCCACGAGAAGGTGACAATGAGCACTCAGCCATCTAGGAATATTTCTGAGGATGTGAATTTGAAAAAAGTATTTTTCTGAATTAGCACCCCACAGTGCTTCGACCAAAAGGATAGGGATGGTAGGAGCATTGTTTTCCAAGCTTCCTTGGAACCTTGTGGACAGTGGGACTCCTGGATGGCCAGGATATCCACGGGTAAATTGTTTTGTAAAAACTCAGTTTCCTAGCCCAGGACGGGGAGGCCTTGAGTCTGGCGATATTCAGCGTCCCTAGAGTGAAGGTTTCCCCCATTGCACCTTAGGTGTGAGGGGGTGGGCCCCCAGGCCCACCAGCCTCTTCAAGGTCCCCATGGGCTTTCACAGCAGCGCGGGTGTTAGCAGCAACGCTATCAGGGTTTTTGTTAATTTTTGTGGAAAGAGTCACGTTGGCTTTGGCCTTCGCTTTTTGTTTTCCTGACGTCGGACGAATTTTTTGCGGTGCGGATAAGTTCAGTGCACCAACGAGCGGGGCAAAAAAAATTTTCTCAGTTGGGATAGGTCCCAAGTCAGTTTTGACCGGAGCTTGGGTGCAGCAATTGGGTGAGATCAAATCTCCCATCAGATCCTCAGATTGAGTGGCCCGCTTGGCATAGGCCTCCCAATCTGATTGGGTGATGGATTCCCAAGTCGCTTCCACCATGAAGGTCTCCATGTCCTCCTGGCGTTGTGAGTGTGGGATGGTGGTGGTGGCATTGGCCGCTTCCTTGGCCATGGCCCTATGGGCCTATTTAGCCTTCTTCCACTCCTGTGGGGAGATGGGCTTTACCAATAGGTAGCAGCCTTGTGCTCCCCACGGGAAAGCCGCCTTGATGCTTGCAGTTGGTTCATAGTGCGCCTCTCCGCTGGCCATGGCCGCCGAGGGGTGCTCTTGGAATGTGACGCCCTCCTTGATGGGGAATGTGTTTGCCTTATGGCTGAATGCGTCACAGTGGGTGCAAATGGGGGGCGTGCTGTCCACTGTTACCCAGAATGGGTGGGTGGTATGCCCTGTGATGTCAATAAAGGTGGAGTGCGGGATCTGGGTTAGGTCCTTCGCGATCTCCTCAGTTGGGGTCAGAACTGCGATAGCTTTGCTGGTGCACAGGTGTGGCATCAGCATGAAATGTTGTATTTTGAAAGATTGTATTTCGCCATATATGGCGAGACCATCTTTCAGGTGATGCTCTAAAATGTCACGTTTTACCATAGTAGGCAAAAAGTCAAACGTGAGGAAAATTTGGTTTTATCTTGTTCATCTGGTGCATTTGGTTTCAATGACCCGTTGCCCTTCAGGGAGGTCGACCACTATGCGCACCGCTGCAGCCTCATCTGCTGCTATTATGCTTTTGAAACCTAGGTCCAGCCAACCGCGTGACATGGAGTGAGGTGCAACATACACCGCGGTTGGGAAAATTTTGTGTACATCCTCACAAAATTTTTCCCATAAGGCCATTTTTTGGATGTCCAGATACACATGGACTCTGAATTCCACTGACGAAAGTGGCTGGGAGTGTGGCTTGTTGATGTACTGGTTGCATCATGCTTGCCACATGAGTATCTCCGGGGAAATTGTGACCGCCAGTTTTTTGAGATTTTTTTCTATTCCGCCAGATTCTCCAGGGCGTTTTTGAATGTTAGAGGCCGCGGGCCTTCTGCCTGCTCCTCTTGCCTTGCTTGCCCAACTGCTCCCAGACATGGGCGCAGACTAATCTCCTCTGTGAGATTATTAAACTAGATTTAGTCTTGAATTGAATAGGTTGCAAAAGTTTTTGCAACGAGAAAGAAAAGTTTTAAGAACCCATTTTTATCAGCAACAAAAAGAGGCTGATGCGGATGCAATTCTGGCCTTAAGGAAATCTTTCCAAATTGGTTCAGTACCTAGTCACGTGGAAGAGTTACCATCCTCTTAGAACAGCTGGGTGAGCACCAAGAATTGCACTCACTGTAAAGAGCTGGTGAAAGCCTTCCACAAGTCCCACCCCATGGCGCCCTACACTTATCATAAAACTACCGCCATTCTTGCCATCAGACTCACTACAATGCATATGAACTATGCCATGATCCATATATTGGGAGGCGGTATAACCTTTTTAAAGGAAGAATCGTATAAGTACTGAAGCTCAGCCTATCTGCCTGGTCCATAAGAAGACCCCACAACCATAGGAGGGGGTCCAGGTCACCAATGAACCTAAAATTCCTGTTAAGTGATTTGGATCATGTGGTAAATTAGTGATTATTTACTTCCTTGCCCCTAGGGATCCTCACTTTCTTCTCCCCTTCTCTTCTGCTTCCTTATTAGAAATAAAATGGGCAGTTTTCAGGGAAGTATTCCAGTTCAAGGACCCCCAGCAGGACCTTAGGGCTCATCCCATAACCAGAACAGTTGCTCATCATTTCCCAGAAAAGGTAAGTATCCTCCCAAGACCCAAAAACCACCAAACAAGTCATTAAAGTGTATTGGGGGTCGCCATTAATATAATGGGTCAAGGATCAACTCCTCAAGTTACCCTATCTGGACCTTTTACTTCAATTAATTGCATAGTTAAAATGAATCCTTTTGATACTGGCTGCTCCAGTACACCAGTCCAAACAATTACATGTAAATTTAAGCTTATCAATCTGCATCAATCACCAATTCATATCCCATATCAAAACTCATATGATGGCTTTTGTTGAATTTGTATAAAAAAATTGAAGGCAGGCCATTTGAAGGTTACGCAATTTTAGGTGCTAGTAGTACCAGCGTAAATCTCCTAGAAGACCTTATGTCCTTAGGGCAATCACTCAGCAGCTTTGCTAAACTGAGGCAAGTCACTTGGCAGATTCACTGTACCAAGGCAAAAATCACTAAGTTGAAGCAGGAAAAGATCACTAGTTTTTAACTAAGCAAATATGAACAATATAAAAAAAATTTATTTAATTTTATCATAGCCCTTATTAGGTCTAGGGAAAAATTGAAACTAGTCAAGAATAGAGAAATCGCCTAAACTTGTTGGAATGGGGTTGTTAAGGCAATTTCTCCTGAGTATTTTAGAAACTTATAATTTGGGATTAGTCAAGGAAATAGAGTTTCAGGCTAATAATTTGGGGCCTTCAGTCCAGCAGAACATCAAGCACCAGTAATATAACTTACTATTAAATTAGGCGCATTTCCCCAACGATGCATTACTTCAATAAAATAATGGTTAAATTACAAATATAAAATCTCTAAACCATTCAACCATTTGTGACCCCAAAGTCTAGGCTTCCCTTGCATCGGGGCAAAGCCCAAAACAAAAAAAACTGTTGATAATTCCCTCTAACTCATATCTTTCTTCCTATATGAACCAATCAGAATTTGTTTCATGGGCCTTAGGCCAGGCTGGTTCTTAAGCTTCTCTCTAATTTTCTCCTCCCCTCCTACCAAGACAACATCCCCTCCTAGGTTCTGTTGTTGGTTCATTATTAGAATATAACTTTCCTTAGATATAAACTATTTATTACTTTGTTTATGTGGATTCTGACTGCTGTAACTTTCTAGATATATTATTCAATTAATCTGGGAAGCACGTCGCCATCTGCATGGTAGTCCTAATGTTCAAAGGGTTGCTTTTAAAAACCTTTGATCCTGCACTTGGGACGTCATTGCCAAGTAAATGGGAAGCTACGCCCCTGAATATTACTAATGATCTGCTGCTCATTCCACATGTCCCATCAAATAAGATTCGTCTCACTGACCCACCACTGGTTTGGTGCAATACAACCCATAGAACAAGGAACGCTAAATTGCCCATCCTCTTGGGCCCCTAGGTAATCAGGTCATACAAGCACTCTTCTCAGGTGCCCCACCCTGTTTGTGAAGGAAATTTGATCAACGCCATGCCTCCACAGACAATCTTGTGCAGCTTCTTGAACTACAAAAATAATTGCAGAATGACTCCAGAGCTCAGGAAGACACAAGTTGAGCTGATTTGATTTGAGTAGCAGTTTGCTGTTTATAATCACAAATATGTTTGTTGCAGTGACTTTAATGACTATGTGCTCCCCAAATTCAGCGCCTTTTATTATAGCTATATACCCAAAGAACATCAACTGCAAAATCTGTAGGAGCAGTTATCCTCCAGCCTCTCCCACACTTGGGGGTTAACCCAGCGAGACCTGCGGTTGCCCCATTGCAATCATTTGGTTTGTCTTATATGACCTTTGGTATTTATATGAATAATTGCTGCCCTCACTCTAATAAAAGAATATTACTTTTTAGTGCCGTTAGAATAGCTATGCCCTGGCATTCTAGGCTCTTTATTGGGTTCTTGCACACTTAGACTGGAATCACAGTCTTCTAATATTTATCCGTTCTATAACATTTATTGCCCTATTTTAGACTAGCATGGGGGTGCCCCCAAGACTGCCATTTTGCCAACTCTAAATAATTTTTAGACTATGCATATCAGAAACTCATAATGTCAAAATTAAGGGAGTTGGTACGACTTACTGTAATGCCAAAAGGTATCAATTCATAAATGTTTACCAGAGTAGAATGGATGACAAAGCGTAAATGATTATTCTTTTGTTTTTCCTTCAATTAGTACTAGTCTATTGATAAATTGTCCCTCTCGCTTATGGGGTGCTGATTGAAAAGGGCTGAGCCAGTTAAATTAAGTTATATATCTGATCACATGGTGCATCACTGGGCAATTTGAAGAGTCTTGTTCTTAAGTAAGTGGAATCTTTTCCGTGTTTATAGCGCGTTTACCTGTGTTAAACCATAAAATTTTATTAACAATGTCTGTTCCTAAGAACACCAGAGCTCTTAACCTTTATTGGAAAACAAAGCTAAGCAATTACCTTATAAAAGTAATTTTCTAGTATTTGGCAATATTGGCATCAAATAAAACAACAATAAAAAAGATTCTGTGATTGAAGTTATATTAGCTATTAATATGATAAGTATTAATTAAAGGGTATTTTTTTTTAAAATTAGAACATAATGTTAACAAGTCAGTGCTAAAAAAGTGTTAACAAGTCAGTTTTATTGCAGAAAGCAAATCTGCATTAGTCTTTTAGGTTTAATATTGCTGGAGTCCAAATTTCTTATTTTTGATGATCTTATTGGTTTTCTCCAAAGATTGTACTGTGGAATTTTTGTGTGATCACGATTATAGTTGCATGTTTGGAGCTTGTCTTTCTCCTGTGGATCCTGTGGTTGTAATTCTACTTTGTTCTTCTCAATTTATTGTTTGTCTATAATTAAATTGTTTTTTCTCATTGGTAAGATACTTATTAGATAAAGTTGCTTAATGTGGAAAATCCTTTTGTATTGATTAATAGTAATTTATCTGTCTCTGGTAAGATAACTTAAGTTATAAAAGGATCTTTTCCAGGGACACTGTTTACTGTGTTAGGCACATGTCTCTTCAATTGGGTTTTATAAAGGGGGCGTCTTATGGCGTCATTGTTACCAGATGTCAAATCATTTTAAAATTTTAGAAGTATGAAGGGCATCTGTTGTTAGATATTCCATAATTGCCAAAGTCTAAAAAGTCACTTCAAAATTTAATAAAATTTATTTTTGACACTGTGGATAGTGCATCTTTCTTTTTCTTCAATCAACTAAATTGAAGCTAAATTTTAAGTTTTAAAAAAATACAATTAAAACCAGCTGCTCAAATTGAGCAATTTAAAACACAATGTCAATGCCATTGACGCCTGCTGCCATGGCTTGGATTAGTGGTGCGCCATCTTCTGGCATCCTTAAGCCACCACTAAAGCATGTCTAGACTGGCTCTGCTACCCCTCCTAATGCCACCAAGCGTTACATACCACCTCAGGACTTAGCACACCACCTCACAAGCTCACAAGCGGTGCTCTGGAGCTCTTTGGTGCTCCCATGGAGCAATTTGCATTTTGGCTCTGGGTCAAATATGGGAATCTTTTCCCATATGCAAGTGCGGCCATCATTGAGATGGCCACAGCGGTGTTTAAACCTGCCAGCTTCATTGATTTCCGCCCCTTTAGGTGGTACTTTGACTAAAGCTACTGCTCTGAGCCAATACAGTGGCAGCATCTGTAAAAATTTATAGGTGATGGTTACTTTCAGCCAATAACCCCTATAAACTTATTACTTGCAAAGGTTCTAGTTTGTGCAATTTGTCCGCGTTGAATGATAATTGATATAATTTGTTGATAATAGTATGACGACTATTATCCATAGTTGAATGGAAGTCCTAGATCTTGGCCCAACTCTCAGCCAGTATTTCTACATAAAATACTTGTGATGTCTCAAAATAGAGATTTGTTCCCTTGTACTGTACAATATGATCTTCTCTTAGATTCCTGTTGATGACTTCTCCAGTTCAACACACAGTCGGCAAAAATCCCCAATTTGATTCCGCTTCTTCTCAGGATCCCCACTCTGATCTTTACTCTTTTCTCTAAAGAGTCTCCCAATTATCTCACACAGAAATAATATCCCTGAGAAAGAATATAATAAATGGATGCTGATGGAGTTTACTACACTGGTATATCTAATGTATACTGTATAAACTTGTATAAAATTGTATAAACTGTTTTTAATTATAAGGAAATTCTAGGGAATTTATAGTGGGGATTCAGCTGTCCAACCCTTGGTTGACACCTCTTCAATGAAATGGCAGCTGTTGCCATTGAATCACCCATCCTCATCTCAGCAGCAATGGTCTTCCCCCATCCTGGCTAGGATTCCATCATTGTACATCTTTAAGACCTAAAATGGAAAGAGTCAGAATACATGTCCCTAACGTTTTCCTCTCAATCCAAGCAAACCAACCATATTTGGCAAGAAACCTGCTTAGGTAATTGGACTTGTTACCCATTAAGGCAGGTCATAAACCAACTGATTGATTTACTAGTTTCAGGTGGCATCACTCGCCTCACAACTTACTACTTAATACCCCAAGCAGTCAATGATGAAACCTGACTAATCCCAATCTGGTACACCTGATAGTTAATCACTATTAGATGCCCCTATTTCGTTGGCAACTCTGCCCGATGAGATCTTAAGCATTCATCTGGATCAATCCCCAATGTATTCAACCAGGAGAATACCTTAAAATCCCCCAAACATAGTTACCCTGAAATCTGGGTCAACCTATCTCCAATTCACTTTGCATTAGGTAATTATCCACTTATGATTCATGTTAATCTAGCTGACTGAGAATATGGGCAAAACCCAACATATTCCCCCTCGTGCCTAGATTTCCAGAGAGAAAAGGGCTGGGGCAGGAGAACACCACTTTGGACACTCAGTCAAATACTTTATTTGCTCAAGCAGAGTATGATCACCAATGCTCAATGCTGCTCAAGGCAACCTTCAGCATGCGGCTCTCTTCCTCTTCCTCCTTTCTACCACCTACTCAGAGTGCAGTCCCCACAATCTATTGTCATGCTGGGATGATCAATTTACTCATGATGATATTAATCCCAGGATCCAGTTTTCCCCCCATTAGGGCATATGACCCACTGTCATATTCAGGATTCTTGGTCTGGCGTCCTTAATTTCCTGATTTTCTCCTCATCCTAGACAGGAGACTCTTGCCGTCAATGTTCATTTTGTGGACCAATTAAGGATGCTTATCTATGTTTGCCCTTGTTGTTTTCTTCTCATAACCTCTTGGCTCATATCATTCTTAATTCTTCTCCGGAGAGCTTATTCCATTAATTTTCGGATTAATTTCTCCATATTTGGAGCTTAATGGATTTCAGAGTGCATAATGTCAACTATCATATAAATCTGACATCCCCCTCTTGTCCAGCTCTTATGTAAAATTCTGAGTTTTGGTACCAACAGCTACTCAACAGTTTGTCTGATCAAGATCATCAACTCTTCCAGCAGATGAGTTAGGCTGTGCAATGAAACCTCTTCTACGGTCCTTCCAGGACTCATACTCCTAGTATGGCACCAGTGGCTAGTCCTTCCGTGGAATTACTGTAAATGGTATCCAACCCTTCTGAAACCAGTCTAGCAATTGTTTTGAATGACTCGCAGCCAATTCTTCCTCTGTCATTGATTCCAGAGTTAGATTTCAAAACTCTTTGGATTTGGCTCCTTTTGCTGATGCGCCAAACATCATTGTGGATGCTCCTGAAATAATGCCCTTCACTCTTGATTTCTCCTTTCTTTCCAGGTCAGACTTGCTTCCTGAGTTCCTCTTCTGACTCGGACAATACTACAAACTAGCTGTCTTGGCCACCAAGCTCACCATTGGCAACATCATTCATTTTGAACTCCCCTATGAAGAATTGAGGGCCCAAGTCACCGAGGCTTTATCCATAGCTCTGAATCCTTCCAATCTTGAGAACATAGATCAGGATATTGCTGCTTATGCCCTTCACTTTGCTGGCCAAGTTCTTCGAAGTTGGGCCACAAAGCTTCCAGCCTCTCCCAGGTTCCATTGCTCCTTCTACTTCAGTTTCTGAGAAGCTTGTAGTCATCACTTGCAGGATGCCATTTGCTCCTTTCATGACTATCTCATTTCTGATGCTTCCCATTGGTATCTTCCGCTGATGGCTTTAATAGGGGAATGATTCAGCAACCCCCATCTAGTATACTTGTTTGCTGCCAGCCCATATGTCCGGTGTTCTTGATGAAGCCCATTGGCAAGCGCTCAAGACTAATCTTCTGGCTACGGTACCATATCAGGATTACTTGGGGTTATTCACCAATTGCCTCTTCTTATACTGTTGCTTTCCTCCTCACTCTGGGATTTCATAATTAGCTTCTTCTGACATCTCAATTTCCCTTCCCCTAGTCACTTTCTCACAGGGATTTGCATCCACTCAACAAACTTTGTTTCATGTAGGCTTAGTCCTTGCTAGCATCTGATCTCACATAGATTTTGATGAGTTATTCATTCCTACAGCAATCCATTCTCCCTCCCCCAGAGGCGACATAGGCGGAATCATCTAAAACTGAGGATAATCAATAAAAAATAAAAATTATAAAAATATATTGGTTTTTTCTATGTGTTTTTATAATTTTTTTCCAATATCTTTATCAATTTTTGATATTTTTTCTCCTTTTTTCCATGGGACTTGACCTTATTTTGGTTCAGCGGTCCAACTTTTTTATTTTTCCCCCAAACTGGATCCTATATATCCTTAGACCTACCAGTTTTCTATGGTTCAGAGGTCCTTTTTGGGCTTAACCATCTAGATTGGTTCAGAGGTCCTTTTTGGACTTGACCTAATCATCAGGACATGATCAACTTAATGGTTCATTGGTCCTTTGGGAACTCTTTTTTGGTTTTTTTCATCAATCCATTGCTTCAAATACTTAGCATGGACTCAATTTACTACTCTTCCATCCAAGTGGTTTTTGATGGATTAAGCGTCAGTTGCCATCTTGGCGATAATCTCAAATGGACCTGACCACAATTTATTTAGCTTGTTTCTTCTCCCTAAAGTATGCATATCACAATAGGAAATTCTTTTGCTTATTTGATATTCTGATAAGGCTGGTTTGTTCTTATTGTCCATCTTTTTTGCTCATATCCTTTTCTTCAATGTAGTATTGAATGTTTGTGATTGCATTTTGATCAGGATATTCAATAATCTGTTCAGGTACTGTTCAGTACTCATTCCCAATGTTGGTTCCACCACCAAATATAAAATTGGTGGCAACGCGGCCTTCCTCCCATATAGCAATTCAAGCGTCATTTTTCCCATCGCTGTATGATGACTGATATTGTAGGCAAACATCACTAAACTCAGGTACATTCCCCACGTGGAGGTTCTTCCTGCGACCAGCTTCCTCAGCGTCATGGCCAGCGTTCCATTCACTCATTCTACCAGTCCGTTTGTCTCCAGCCATTAGGGTACAGACATAAATCCTCAGACCCCCATTATCTCATTCAACTACAGGATCACGTGAGATGTGAAGTTTGTCCCATTATTGCTAAGCAGGACCTGCGGGCATCCATGTCAGTATACTTTTTGATCTAGGATGAACTTCGCGGTGCTGGTAGCATCTACTTTCTCCAGGGCCTTTGTCTTGACCCATCTTGCCAGATGATCTATCACAACTACTATGTACTTGACTCCCCCCGTGCTCATTATCAGCAGTCCCATCACATCAATGGACATTGTATGCCAGGCAAATCCAGGGCAGACCAGTTAGTATCCAGTTGTATTCTTATGTGGCTTGTGCAGCTGGCACTCCATGCAACAAGCTAGATTGTCTGTGACGTCATAGTTGATTGACTCCCAATAGTAGTACTGGAGAATATGGTCAGTCATTTTTTTCAGGCCTCCATGACCAACAACCTTATGAGCTTGAACGATAGCTACACTTTCTGACGGCTTTGGGAATATCAACTGCTTCTCATTAATCATCTTAAACCCTTGTCCATCCGTGGTCTTGGTGTTTTCCATTGCTTTTCGAAGTGCACCTTGGATTTTTGTGGCTTGTTCCCAATTTCTCCATCTACCATTCTCTGAAATAACACATCCGCCTGCTGATATACCGTCTAGACCATTGGTTACCGCGATAAGCCATCCACATTCTGGTGAGAAGCCCTGTCTTGGTGGACAATATCATAATTGTAAGCCTGTAGCTTCAATGCCCATTGGGCCAGTCATACTTCTGGTTCTCTCAAATTATGGAGCCAAAGCAAAAAGGAGTGGTCCTTCACCACTTTGAAGTACATTCTGTGGATGTACACCCAAAACTGCTTACAAGCGTAAATGACTGCAAGACATTCCTGCTCAGTTATGGTGTAGTTCCTCTCAGCAGCTAAGTATCTGGCTCACATACGCCACCAGATGTTTGTCTCCAAGTTCATCTACGTGGCTTAATACGGCGCTGATCGCCATCAATGAATCATTGGTTTATATAATAAATTCTCAATTGAAATTCAGATATTACAAAATCGGAGAATCTATTAAATATTGGCGTAACTCATTTAAAGGTTCCTGCACTTCTTCATTCCATATGAATCCTTTCTTCAGATCCTTCAACAGATGGAATAAGGGTTTGGCAATTCTGGAAAAATCCTTAATAAATCTTCTTTAGTCTTTGACCATTCCAAGGAACACTTGGATATTTTGGACACTTTTCGGCACAGCCATTTGTTCTATGGCTTCAATCTTCTGGGCTTGTAACTGAAATCCACTAGAGTTGATCACAAATCCCAGATATTCCAATTCTTTCTTGAATAAGTGACACTTTCTCAGCTTAATCTTCAGGTTAACTGCGGACAGTCTCTTGAATACTTCTTCCATGTGGTGTAAATGGTCAGTAAATGTCCTACTGAACACATTGATATCATCCAAGTACACCAGGACGCATGACAACTTCAAGTCACTCATTATAGCGTACATGGCCCTCTGGAACGTTGCAGGCGCATTGCATAGACCCTGGGGCATCCTCATTGGTTGGTATAGCCCCTGCGCGGTAATAATCGCACATTTTTCTTGGTTTTCTCTTGAAAATCGATTTGCCAATAACCCAATATCAGATCCATCATGAAGAAATACTTCGCTTCTCCCAATTGATATAGTGCATTGTCAATTCTTAGTAGGGGATACAAATCCTTCTTCATAACCTTATATAGCTTTTGGTATTCAATCACCACCTAATTAGAGCCATCCTTTTTCTTTACAATAAGAATGGACTCACCCCGGGACTCACCAATGGAACTAGAAGCCCATGCTTCACTAGTTTGCTTATTTCTTCATCCACTACCGCTTTGGCCACCTTTGACCATCAAATCAGTCTCATCCTTATTGGCAAATTTTCCCCAGTATTGACCTTGTGGATCATTCTCTCATGCATCCCAAATTGTGGTCGTCCTGGGTGAATACTTCACAATACTTTTCAAACAATTAGAGTACCTCCTCTTGATGTCTTTCCGTCAGATCAGCGAGTTGCTCTCAATCAACCAATAGTTTGATACTCTCTTTTTACCCCAGCTGGTAATCCTATCTCATTGAGGGTCCCAAAATTGAGGAATTTCCTCAGTTCAACCATCAGGATTAGATGAACAAACGAGATGATCGTATTCTTCCTGATCTTCGTTGGTTTTTCACTTAAATTCTCCAGAAGAACTCGAATTTCTCCATGGCCCAGCATTATTATTCCAGGAGCCACCCAAGGCTCTACTCTGGACTTCTTCCAAGGGCTTCCAACCTCTCCATACAGCAGCTCCAGTATCTTCAACGTCAACCCCATGTCAACTAACATCTGTGATCCCAGCGTTATGGTTTTCTCATTCTTGATCCTCAGTGGAATTTCCTGGTTTTCTAGGATTTCCATTGGCAGTTCTCATCTCTTCCAGCCAACTAATTGGTATCAAATTGGTACAATGTCATCATTGTATATCAAGTTGATTAAGTTGTTTTTCCTATTCAGCGGAGCTTCTCCATCCTTCTGATAGACCAATGGCTACGTCTGACCCAATATGGTCAATGTATTATCCTTGAAGTTACATTTAACTCCATACTTCCTTAGAAATTCTGTCCCAATCAGAATGTCATAGTTTTGGTTGTCCAAAACTATTGCTGGTGCAGAACCACCAAGGATCTGAATCAAAGTGGCAAAGTCCTATATGCTCCTCATGAGATGGTGGTATTCAGCCCAGCTATCCCGTACTCCTTCTTGTGCTCCAAGTCAGGCGAGATCTTCTTCCACTTCACCAGCTTGGTCAATGCAATGTTGATGGGCGCTCCAATGTCAACAATCGCCCTCACCCATACTCAATTTACTTGTATATCTATATACTTACACTCAGAGTATTATAAGATATTGTTTACTGAGTGTATAGCGGCATTATTAGCTGAATTGAGAGTGTGAATGATTTGTGCCAATAAATCAGGAAACGATTTTTTATTGCACTGAGGGGGATTGACAGGTTTGCCTCATCTAATCAGACTTCAGACAATTCTTCAGGATTATCCGCAGCCCAAATATTGTCTGCTAGTTGTTGGGCGTATGGCCGAGAAACTTCCTTGATTATCTCAGGGTCAATTCCCTTTGCCCCAGATCTTGTTACCGCGTTCACGTCCAAATTGACCACTTGATACAGTTGATCCTGTACGTCTTCATACATGAACAGATCACTGAAGTCAATTTCCTTGTGCATAATATCAGGAGGAACAGGCTTCTCTGCAGCTCTAGACTGTTCCCCGTCTAGGCCACAGGCCCTTTTCCTGACTCCTTTGTGGCAGCAGACTCTTTCACTTGGACCATGTTGATTTGATTCTTCAGCTTCTTGCAATGTACAGCAAAATGTACCTTCCCTCCACATTGGTAGCAGACCTTCTCTTTCTTATTCATCCATCTGAACTCTTTGGGCTTATTCCCAGCACAGTTTGGTTGTTTGTCTCTTTAGCACCTTCGTTACCCTTCATGGGGTTTGAATTTCATACTTGGTTGGATTTGAAACTTCTGTTTGGGGTATCAAAAGTTGCTCCCAAGATTTTCAAATTATCTACCATCTGAGAGGTAATGATTTCCATTGCAAAAACGGAAGACATCATTTGGTGCAAATTGTGGTAGGGCTGTAGGGCCGCTTGTAATACAATTCTAGCACTGAAGTCACCCAGTACCTTTGCTCCAACCAGGATTTGCAACTCCTGGTAGTTCTGATCCGCGAAGCTTGCTAAAGATTTGTCTTTATGGAACTGGATGCCCATAAACTCTTGTTTGCGCTTTTACATGCGCATCAGGCTCCCAATTCCTTCATTATGGCTGCTTTGGCCTCCGCATATGACCAGCTATCCCCCTCCAGGAGGGGCAACACTAGGTTTTGACAATCAGTGTCTAGGTAATTCATCATTGCTTATGCTTTTTAACGATCACCATAGCTGTACATAATCATATCAAACAGTCAGAAAAACGCTGGGGCGTTAATCTGATGGAAAGTCAGCAATTTTGGCATTACCTTAAATTCCTCTGAGGTATCTCTAGCCAATTCTCTAGGTTTGGCCACTCAGCTTACTAGGGGAGTGACTTTGAGCGTCATCTCCAAAATGGCAGCAAAAGTGGGCGGCATGTTTCCCGGGGTATTTGACTTCTAAATTATCATATGAGGACTTCTTTCTTTATCATTGGTTGCCACATATGGCTCACAATCACATTTGTGAGTTTTTAGCTCCTCGACCTGTTTGATCAGTCACTCAATGTCAGTGCTGAAATTTCTCAAATGAACGCGATCCGCTTCATGCTCCATTTTTAGATACAAGACCTCTCAAATTAAGTCCTCCTCTTTCTTCTTTAATGATGTTACTTTTCCAAGTAACTCATTCCCAAAACTCGTGCCATTATCAATCCCTTCCTCCAGCTTGGCGACTCTCTCTTCCAAGGCTGTAAATACTTGATGATCAGCTGAGTTTAGGGCGTTCTGATTAATAGTGGCTAACTCCATCCATAGTTTTATTAACTCATCTTTAAATGACATCCTTCTAAGTTCTTCTACTCAACTACACCTCTTTAGTGAGCACCACTTTGTAAAAATTTATAGGTGATGGTTACTTTCAGCCATTAACCCCTATAAACTTATTACTTGCACATGTTCAGATTTTAAGCAATTTTTCCGCGCTGTATGATAATTGATACAATTGGTTGATATTAGTATGATGACTATTATCCATAGTTGAATGGAAGTCCTAGATCTCAGCTCAACGCTCAGCCAGTATTGCCGCATAAAATACTTGTGATGTCATAAAATAGATATTTGTTCCCTTTTACTGTACAATACAATCTTCTCTTAGATTCCTGTTGATGGCTTCTCCAGTTCAACACACAGTCAGCAGAAATCCTAATTTGATTGCACTTCTTCTCTGGATCCCCGCTCAGATCCTTAAGCTTTTCTTTAAAGAGTCTCCCAATTATCTCACACAGAAATAATATCCCTGAGAAAGAATATAAAAAATGGATGCTGATGGAGTTTAATACACTGGTATATCTAATGTATACTGTATAAACTCGTATAAAATTGTATAAACTGTTTTTAATTATAAGGGAATTCTAGGGAATTTATAGTGAGGATTTGGTCAACTAACCCTCATTTGATACCTCATCAATGAAACAGCAGCCGTTGCCATTAAATCACCCATTTTCATCTCAGCAGCGATGGTCTTCCCCCATCCTGGCTAGGATTCCATCATTGTACATCTTTCAAACTTAAAATGGAAAGAGTCAGAATACATGTCCCTAACGTTTTCCTCTTAATCCAAGCGAATCAGCCATATTTGGCAAGCGACCTGCTTAGGTAATGAAATTTGTTACCCATTAAGGCAGGTCACGAGCCAACTGATTAATTCACTAGTTGCAGATGGCATAACTCGCCTTGCAACTTAATACTTACATTCCCAATCTGTCAGTGATGAAACCCAACTGATCCCAATTGGTACACCTGATAGTTAGTCACTATCAGATGCCCCTATTTTGTCAGCAACTCTGCCTGACGAGATCTTAAGCATTCATCCAGATCAACCCTCAATGGATCTGACTAGGTGAATACCCTAAAATCCCCCAAACATAGTTACCCTGAAATCAGGGTCAACCGATTTTCAAATCATTTTGCATTAAGGAATTATCCCCTAGCGATTCTTGATAATATAGCTGGCTGGGAATATGGGCAAAAATCTCAACAGCATCCAAGCTGAAATTAGTTTTAAAAATATCCCCCTCCCCACCGATCAAACCCAGCTCCCAGATAAGGCCATTTTGGTGGTCCATTTTGCCAGGTTGCCCTCCCATCTCCCCCACCAAACGCCTCCACCACAAGCTCATGGAGGGTTTGGCCATTTATGGCGCAGACCCCATGTTGCAATTCGTGGTTCTGAATAGAGTGGTTCATTTGGAAGGGCCACACACCTTTGCGACAATCCGCCCATTCTGTTGCAATACCCATTTCACAATTCCCCCAATCACTGTGATCATATCCAACCCTGATACCCTTTCTGTGCGTGCATTGAAAATGGCTGTGACATTTGCCCCTTGTGCTTTGAGCTTGACCACTCAAAGTAAAAGTGCCCCACAGTTTCCACCACTACCGCTACTTTTGCTCCTCCTTTGGGCATTGGGCTGGTGGCCATTTCGCCCCAATTTTTAAATCAGGCTTTATCCTCCTGCTCTTAACTTTGGGGAAATTTGGCACTGCTCTTAAAGAGGTGGTAAATCTAAAACAAAAGGTTAGAAATTTTAATAGTAATTTGACTGGATTATGGAATCCTGAGTTGATGGCTTAGCCAGTTTCAGCTGAGCTTCTGTGGTCAACAGCACATGGCCAATCAGCTCCTGCCACTGCCTCAATTCTGGTGGCTTGCCCAGAGGTGGCTGAGTCCAAACCATTTGATGCTCTCAAATGGATTGATGAGGATGAACGGACGTACTATGTGAAGCCAGATTTTGCTTTGGAGTTCTTTGTTGACCCTCCCAATTTGCATCCCCGCCTTTTTCACCATAAAACGAGTTTCCAGCCTATAAAAATATTAACAAAACGTCAGTTAATGCTGCAGCGGCCTTGCTAACACCTTACTTTGCCAGCAGCTTCTTGGGGGCAATGAAGCCCTTTGTTGAGGGTATTCCTATCCCCAATTTCCTCATGATTTTGAGATAGATGCGTTGTATGAAATTGAGGAGCTTGCTTTTGGTGGGAGCCACGCTTGCATTGATGCAGTAAAAACTTCCCTTTTTGACCCCAATTTTCTCCAAAACCTGGTAATGCATTAAGTCATTTACTTGCGTACCTGCTTTCATCACTTTTGCTGAGCATCAACTTGCTCAATACGTTGAGGCAATGGACACTTCCAGTCTCATTAATGAAGAAAACCACAATTATACCACCTTATGCCACATATTACTGATGCTCCTACCACAATGTTGTCTGATATGGTCTGCCAGATAAAGCTGGTGCTGGACAAAAGTCTCCTAAAGCTTGTTCCCCATCTGTTATGACTTCTTAGGCTGATAGCTGAGGTGCCATATTGGGAATTTTTTATTTATGATGATCCCTTTGTTTGGCCCATTTAAAAATGATGATGCATGGAGGCTCAACCTTTTGGTTTGGGCACAACTAGGCTAAAAAAATATTAACACTGTGTTGGTGTTCACTTCAGCGCAAAAAAATAAAGGCTGGAGAACATGTTCAGGTTATTTTTTCCACCGATCTTACACCCATAAAAGCACTGTAGCCTGCACACAGTTCCAGCAGCTGGATACATACATAGTGGAAATGCTGTAGGAAGTCGTAACCAAAGTGCACAGGTTTTACAAAAAAAATACATATATCAGACTTAATCTGAACCAGCGAAGATTGAAGATTCCTTGCCAGTGCACATGTTGGCACTATAGTTAAAGCCAACAATTTAATTAACTTAATTTCATGAGAGGTTTTTGGGAAGTGGTGCACAGTGCACCATGAGGGAAATGCCCTGGCCCTGATGGGCTTTCCTATGAATTCTATTGTAGGATTTCATCATCCTCTCTGAAGGTCAGGCCTTTATAGGCTGTTCAATTATTAGTTGAACGTGTTTCCAGCAGAATATCTTAGGGACTAAATTCCCTAAGGAAATCTCTCAACGGAAATTCATTGTTGAGGCCACTCTTTTCGTTTGAACAGGCAAGGTCTTTTGTATAAGAACAGGCGAAATAATCACTAGTGAAAAGTATTAGGATTTTTGAGGATATTATTATTCAAAATTTGGAGATATTTATAGGCTACCAAGGTATTATAGTTCGCTTAGGGGGAACTTGGCGTGATACTCCATAGCCAGTAGGATAAGGAGACCTCTTTGATGATATGGCAAGTGATGTAGGTTTTCTTTGAATCTAACTGTTTTTTGGCATGGCGGCCAATTCCAGGGGACCTCCAAATGCCAAGATCTTCACCAGCTGACTTGGTGCCTTTGTTAGTAGAATCAGTGGATCCTTCCAGAATTTGAGCTTCCTTTCTTCCAATTAAAATTTCATTGTTTGAGTTGGTCTCAATGTTCATTAAATTGGTGGAGCTTATACAACAAACTTGCAATTCAGGTTGAGTTTGAATCCTGCTCAGGTCCATATGATTCTTATGATTCCCAACAATGCCCCTTTAAAATCTTACCAAGGGGGGATATAATTTCAGAGGAATCTAGCATGTACCCAATTTACAATGGCACAAAACTTCACAGGAGCAATTGAACCTTCAGGACCTCAATTGTAGATTACTCTGTAAGGACTTGACCACATAGTATCAAGTTTATGTATTTGTCCCCCAGGCCAGTGATGGTAAAATAAGACGAGGTCCCCTATTGGAACTTAAGCAGGACCGCCACCAGGCGTTCCATTGATCAGCTTCTCATTGTTAAATAGTTCACATAGATCTACCGGCCAATGCTTGTAGCCTAAATAGTTCTTCAGCCATTCTTTATATGATTAAGTTAGTGGTTTCTGGTGTGGAAGCTTCGAGTTTAGGCTGCACACTAGAGGGCTATATTAGTACTTGGCCATAAAGGGCTCTGAAAGGTGATATTGGAATGATTTATTGATAGCTATAATGATATGCTGATAAAACTGCTGGTAAGTATACATTCCATCTTGAAGGATTGGAGGAAGCCATCTTATAAAGAATGTAAACTAGAGAGCCATTCGCTCACTCTACAGTTCCATTGGTATTTGGATGATAGGGTGTCATGAAAGAATAATAAGTGCCCATTAGAGATTAAAGATTGGCAACCATACTGGAAGTGTAAATTGGTGCCATTGTCATATAGTAGCACCTTGGGACTGCCATGGCAACTGAAGTCGCTTCAGAAAGAAGATTTCAGTTTCTTTGGAAGTTGGGGATGCAACTAAGATATCCTCAACCCATTTTTTAAAGTGATCAACCGCAAGAATGATAAAATTAGTGACTGTAATTTGCCGTAGGTAGGGGTCCAATAGCATCAATGCTAACCATGGCAAATGGGGTCGTGGGGCCCAAGACATGATGCTTATATAGAGTATTGGGCGGCTTTCTAATTTTCACAAGTGAAACATGAGCCAACGACATCCTGGAATGTCCTGATCATTCCTTCCCAGTAGAAGCGGTCTCTCAGTCATTGATAGATTCTCTTTACTGCGCCATGATCCACGGCAACATGAGCCTCCAGAGCGGATTTTGTCCAAGAAGAGGGTCAAACATACGGTAGCCAAGAGATCCTAACTTGCTTATATAACAATCCATTTTTGACACAAGTCTAAGCAGTCATCTGCTTTAAGCGTTGTTTTGTTTTCAATGGATCACAGCTCCGCTCTTCCAGTTTTGCAATGAGCTCATAGATCCGGTCCTTTTTAGAAGCATATAGGGCCAGTATAGGCAATTGGGACAACCCATTAGCATTTTGGTGTTTTATCTCTGTGAGGTGGACTATTGAAATAGTCGTAGTTCTGGAGTTTAAGGGACCATTAGGCCTTTTGTCCATCCAAGTCTTTCATCTTCTATAACCACCGTAATGAGGCATGGTCCATCACAATAGTGAAATGATTCCCATACAGAAAGGGATGTATATGTTTGATGGCATTAACATGGCCAGACACTCACGTTCAGATATGCTATAATTGCATTTCGCCCAGGTAAACGTCTTACTAAAGTAAGCTATGGGATGATCAACTTGGCTTGCGTCCAGTTGAGCCAGAATGGCCCCACGGCCACATTGCAAGCATCAGTAAATAGAATAAAGGGTTTATCTAACTCATGATGTACTAGAATAGGGGCTGTAGTCAGGGCTTTTCTTAAGACATCAAAGAACTGATGCTGAGAATCTTCCCATCAGAAAAGAACTTCTTTATGGAGGAGGTAGGTTAGTAGCTCGGCAAAGTGCAGTATAAATTGTCAGTAGTACCCAGCCATGCAAGAAATACCTGGATGTCATGAAAAAGCTGGGTCAATTCATCTTCTCAATAGTGGTCACCTTTTCAGGCAATAGCAAAACTCCTTCTGAGTGACCTTATGACCAAGAAATTCCATCTTGGTCTGGAAGAAATGACATTTAGTGGGCTTTAACTTTAACGCATATGAGCGTAGCCATCCTAATACTTCCTTCAAGTGGGCCAAATGTTGGTCAAATGTGCGCAAAAATACAGTTAAATCTTTCAGGTAGACCTGCACACACAACATCTTCAGGTCTCCCAACAGGCAGTCCATGGCCCACTGGAAAGTGGCTGGGGCGTTGCATAGCCCCTGAGGCATATGAATGGGTTCAAATTAACCCTCACTCACTATGAACGTGCATTTCTCTTGGTCATCTGGCACAAGCTCAATTTGCCAGTAACCACTGGCAAGGTCCATTGTGGAGAAAAATTGGGACCCAGCTAAGTGGCATAAGTAGTTGTTAATCCTAAATAGCGGGTAGCTATCCTACTGGGTAGTGCATTCAGACGTCAGTAGTCTATTACTACACAATGCCTTCCGCCCTTCTTCTGCACAAGCAACAAAGGCGAGGCCCAGGGACTCTGAGATGATTTTTAGTAACCCAGCGTCCAATAGTTGTTTCAATTCTTTTGTGACCTGTGCTTCATCAACTTTTTACTTCTGATAGGGGCGGGCGCAAACTGGAGGGGGCATCACCAGTCAGCACCTGATGTTGCACCCCCTTCATCATCACAAAAGCCTCTGGCCCAGTGGAAAATATATCAGCATATTCTTTGAGTAGGTCGTCAGCCTGTTGTTGTTATTGCAGATTAGCATATCATCAATTTCCACCTTGACTCAGGTTATCATAACATTTTCATTCAACCCTAAGTCTTGCAGTTCTTCACATCCTCGGATGGACTCAATCTGGTCAACGTGCAATATCTGTACATATGTGACGTGTAATTTCTGAGTTATCTGCATTGGTCAATCAGTAAAGTTGGCCATTAGTACAGTCAATGGACCCTAGCAAGCGGGATCCAACACTCCAGGACAGGTAATTGGTTCACAAATGGTTGATTTAATTTATCCTTAAATTTCTAATAAGTGGTCCGTTGGTATGGTAACTTGGAGACTAGTCTCCACCAGGATCTACAATTTAGGAGTTACGACTATGCAACAAAGCGCATATACAGGCATTCCTTCCATAGCCTCTGCGTGAGAAGTTGGCAACTTGGTCTTTGGTCCAATAACCCAATACTCTATCCATTTGATGTGGTCCAGGTATTCAATTAAGCAACATTTGGGTTTCCTTTTCCCTTTCTCCTTGGGAACGTCCATCACAACCAAAGGAACTCGGTACCATAGGATAGAAAAATACAAATTCTTGTGTCTTATTAGAGTATCAAATTCAACTAGGAACTGGGTGCTACTAAGAAAGTCATACTCATCATTTTCCAACATGATTGCTGGAGCTGTAACAACCAGAGAGCCAAATTGAAGAGGTAAGGAGAAGTAGGCTCCTAGGGAGTGGGTACAATGAGGTTCCACAATTCCATAATTGAGGGAGTGATTCTGGTCTGGTACAATCTTTATCCGTTTAACCAGCTGAGAGGAGCTGAAGTTGACAGGGGAGCTGGTGTCAATGGTGGCCAAGATCTTCATCTTGTGGACAGTAACTTCTACTCGGGTAACTTCAGTGCCAAAGTGAGGGATTGAGTAAATGGAGTTGCCTAGAGGGAGAAGTTTGGAAGAGGCAGAGCAAAAGGGAAGATAAATCATTATTTGGAATCATGGAATCTGGGACGTGTAATTCTTCAGGTTTCTCCAGAACATAACACTTAGCGTTTGGAGTGAATGAAGGTTGAGGTTGAGACGTTGCGTCATCAGCAGAGGGTGCCCTGCGCCCTAAGCTGACTACATTTTTCCCAACTCATCGGCTTTCTTCTTCCAACAGGAACTTTCTTGATGGCCAAAGATTCTGAAATATGAGCATGGGTCACTACATGGTTTTGATCTCTGAAAGCAGATGACTGCATGGATATTTGGTTAATTCCCTTTATTTAGAACTTGGCATATTTTGGGATTAAGCTCTTACATTATTGACTCTTTAATGTTGAGGTTGGACTTAAACATCTTTTTGGCGTTCTGGAAGTAGAGTACCAGGTTTGTACAGTGCTGGAAAGTGGAGAGAACAGCTGAGATGTCATTTTTCAGGGTAACCCGGTCACAGGAAGCTAACGCCAGTGCTTCATGATAGAAGCGCTCTGCAAATTTAATATGATCTCCCCTCATCACGGATGGATATGCATGAAAGCCTGCTTACATTTAGAGAGGATTAAGTTAATGCTGAATTCTTTGATAAGGCCTCCTTTAATGGCTGCTCACATGGCGCATGTCTTGAAATAGGCCATCATAATTTCTCATGCCTTGCCATCCAGACAGGTTTATATATGCTGGCATTTTTTTCAGTTGGTAACTGGCTCTATAACGCCCTCATATACAAAGGAGTACAGCGAATCTTCTCAGCCCCGGGGATGGTTTACTCTTTAAAGTTAGGTTTAAAATATTTGATAGGTTTGGAGATGACATGTATAGCAGGAGAGACCGGCCATTTCAAGTTAGTGAACTACATGGTGCCTATATCAGTAGGTGGTATAGCCCTATCAAACCAGCGGCAGATCTCATCCATGTCATCCTAAATGGTGTCATCGCATTCATTGACGTGCTTAAGGGGGTCCTTAGAATCTAAAAGTTGGTGTAAAATCTTGATCTCTTCAGACCATTGGGACAATTGTTTGAGAGAGCATCCTGTTTTGCTTTAATTGTTCTGAGTCAGGTAACCATCCGCTTGATATGGCGATTTGCTTGGTTTTGGGAGGTGACCAGATTGGTGCAGGTACAGTAATCTTCAAATAGTGGTTGTACAAGGGGGAATAACATCAAATCAGCATCCAAATGTTTCCCTCTGATAGTCATCTCAGCTCCTTGAGCCACCAGTAATAGTTGTCATTTGAGAGCTTTAAGTCAGGCTTCATGGTCATCATAGAAAAAGGATCCAGCAAGTGAGGAGGCGCTTGGTGGACCTTGGGGACCTCCAGGCCCAGGGGGTCCTTACTTCTCCTCTCCCACTGAGTCCTGTTCCACTAAGGGTCTCATGTTGTACCGCAGCTCCTGGAGTCAGCATCATCATGAGTCATTCACCCATCTGCTAGATACAGCCAAAAAATTGAAGAGTTGAGAATCAGTCGCTTGGCAATCTTCAGAAATCTGGTCAAGGAGGGTGTATGGAGCAAGTTCCACTCTTTGGTTCATAGCAGTGGGTAATTGGACCATCCGCTGGACAAAATCATTCTGCAAGAATTAGATGACTCCAGTGTCAATTTGTGCAAGGTGGCGTTAGATATCAATAATCTCCTGATAAATACTTAAAAGTGCCTCCTAATTATCTTGACCAAAATTAGAGGCAGTGTTATATAACTCAAGGAGCTAGAGTGAACCTGGTGGGTTAATCCTAACTGTTACTGCATCTCCATGTGGTGAAGTGCGAGCAACTGCATGTGTTGGTGTAAGGCAGGATGAACAAATCGTTGAAGGTATGAATCTGTACTTTTTGTTCCTATATCACCGCTTAAAAGTTCTGTGGAGGAATAGACTCGGCACATTTGAATAGTCCAGGTAGAGCTGCTATGACTAGTTCTCCCACCAGGGGTTACAACTTCGCCTAGAAGCTCTCAAATTTTTTGGGCAACATTGGGAGCCTAAATTTTGTAAGTTGGATTCATCAGGCACCAAGAGAGTTAAAGTCATGGTCTCATGGAACTCAAGTTCTTGCAGTTGAGGCAGCATCACATCTTGATTATTGATGGTGAACCATTGGGTCAAACTCATGTTCTCCTCCATATTGGGATGGCCATCTTTGCTGGAATTGTTCATATGGAAGATAGGTCAGGAGCTTTGTAAAGGTCTGGCAGGGAGCACCAGTTTGTAGGACTTTGCCATTCTCTCTGAAGGTCAGGCCTTTATAGGCTGTTCAATTATTAGTTGAACGTGTTTCCAGCAGAATATCTTAGGGACTGAGTTCCCTTAAAGCAATCTCTCAACGGAAATTCATTGTTGAGGTTACTCTATTCACTTTGAACAGGCAAGGTCTTCTGTATAAGAACAGGCGAAATAAAAAACTAGTAAAAAATATTAAAAATCTGAAGGTATTTTTATTAATCAAAATTTGGGGATATTTATAGGCTGCTGAGATACTCAAGTTCACTTAGGGGGAACTTGGTGTGAGAATCAAGAATGAGTAGGGTAAGGAGACCTCTTTGACGATATGGCAGGTGGTGTAGGTTTTCTTTAAATCAGACTCTCTTTTACCAGGTCAGCTAATTCTGATGACCTCAGAATGACAAGATCTTCAACAGATGAATTGGTGCCTTTGTTAGTAAAATCAGCGTATCCTTCCAGAATTTGAGCTTCCTTCTGTCAATTTACAATTTTATTGTTTGTCAGTCTCAATGTTCATAGAATTAGTGGACCTTTTATGACCAAGTTGCAATTTGGTCAAGTTCAAATCCTTCTCAGGTCCATCTGATTCTCATGATTCCCAACATCTATAAAAAACATTCTAATAACATTTATAATATCCATTTAAGCTTCCATGAATGAATGTATTTTGGAAATATGCCTTCTTCTTGGAGGTCAAGAAGCATATACAGTTACTCTCTTCAAAAAAGCAATAGATTAAACTTATTTAACTGGCGCCCAATCTGCCTAACCAACACTGGCACCAAAATATTCACAAAAATTATGGCTAAACGAATAGGGAAAATAGCAACTGAAGTGATATCCCCCTCACAATACAAATTTGTCCCCAGATGATCCATATGGGATAACATCCATACAGCCGTAAATGTCTGTCAATCCAAAGCCTCTGGAGCGCTTGTTTTCCTAGATCAATAGAAAGCCTACAACCGGGTGAACTGGACTTATCTTAGGGCTTGCCTTCCAAAATTTAGAATTCCAAAATAGATTTATAAACTGGGTGAAGCTGTTCATTGAGTCAGCCACTATGGCTGTATGTAGCAGGTTTTCTAACCAATCTAGTTTTTCCAAAGAAGGGACTCTGACAAGGTGACCCTCTAAGCTCACTATCATATAATTCTAGCCATGATCCATCAATCTGAAATAAAATGCCCTCATCACTGGAGTCAACATCCATTATAACCACCAGTCAAATGATGGCTTTTACAGATGACTGTGCCGTGGGTATCTCCAACAATTATGATGCTCACATACTTGAAAAACAATACAATAATACTCCATCATCAGCAACGCATCACTCAATGCTGATAAAACTGAAATTATATCCCTAGAAAAATATCAGACTATTGGGTACCACCAACTTTAGGTCAGCAGATTATGACTCCCAAGAAACTCCTCACCAGGTTTAACAGGTGAAAATCCTTAAATTACCCCATTTGAAATCCCATTTGCCTTTAAGCCAGCAACTGGACCTGTCCGTCACTTGGGAGTATAGCTTGAGTCAGGGGGTATGCCAATACCATGGTAAAAAATCATCTCCTGGATAAGATAACAAAACATGTTTCATCCCTGCATGGACAACACAAAAGTCTATCTGGACAAGTTGTGCTAACCAACTCTATGATAATATCAAGCATCTGGGTTACAGCGCATGCAATCACTTTTTCATCATCCTTTTTTACAAGTTATGCCCTAATCCAGTGGTGGCTTTGGTCAGGCCAAAAAGCCCCTGTGCGGCTTGAAACGTTATCTGGCCCTAGGAATATTGGAGGTATGGGGGTAATTAAATTATATAGAGCAAGCATCCCAATTACCAGGAACCTGGATAGCCCAGGTGATTAGTCCAGACCTTCCAAACCTATATTAGGCCTGAGCAGCAAGATCAAACTTTGCATGTGCTCTCCAAATGAAAAAACTAAATCATCCAAATTCATTGATTAGGTATCAGGTATCTCACCTAACCACTGTAGGACTTCATGGCACCCCTGTATACTTTAAATGACTACATCTTGCCATGAGAAGAGTGAAACAGAAGATTTATATAAGAGGCCAGACTTTCCAATGAGGCTGCCTGAGGCTAACTTATAGACAAGAAATTAACGTTCAAGTTATAATAAACAACATGATAAACTGTAATCTGAGTTCCATTACCAGGATTGATTACCTGATAAGGATATTTTATATATAGCTTAGAAACCCAAAGGATGATCTGGAGATACACACACCATCCATCTAGTACTAAAAAAAGAGATACACACACCATCCACCACTAAAACCCAGGATATGTGCAAATGTATGGAGATGCATGCAGAGAGTTTATCATATGGTGGAGCGATCTAACACCTCTCATTCCTCATTCAAAATATGTGGCCAATGTGGAAGCTTAATCCACATCCTAGAACATTTTCCACTATTGGTGGCTATCTGGAAGGAGGTTATGCACCTATTCCACCAAGGCAATGGGGGGATATTCAGCTTGTTTAGAAATATGTTTGTTCTCAACATGGAGTCACCTATACATCTATCTCTCCAGTTGTTGATAGTAGCAATAGCACTATGGACAATCCATACTTTAGTATCAGATTCATTTTCAGGGACAAACTCCTACCCTCCAAGGAATCATCAATTATTTTCACTACCATATATTGGAACATTTTCAGGCATAGTTGTTTGGTAACATTGCCACATATAACAGAAGACTAATCAATCAATGATTCCCAATATGGTTCCTAAACATTGATCATTTCTTCACTCCTGCTGCTTCCAAGTGTAAAGTTGGCATGAATCCCCCACTGTCCTAAACCTGGCAGTCCTGGCTGACAACAGTTGGGGCTAAGAACCCTCTGCGGTGTTCTTTATAATTTTATACTTCATTAGTATATCCTCATTATATAGGAAGTGTACATCCCCTGGTTGACCCTCCCCAAATAAATATTAGTTGAGGTTTTAAATCACAAAGAATATGGTAATTTCCTGAGCAAGATGGAGGAATGCAAAGGGTTTAGTTGTGCCCAATTATTCCCAATTGGTTTAGCTAATTTAGATGATCCCCAACTGGCAAGACCTTTACAGATTACCTCCGCAGATTTGGGAGGGGTTTTGTAAGTCAGGGGGGAGCGTCCTCTCTGCTTGGACTGGGTGGCATTCCCATCCCCTATAAAAAAAGGTCCAAGAAGGGCAGCTGTTCCTCTTGTCTCACAGGGCAACCTCACCCATGTAGTAGATGAGCGATGGGTAACAGCCCTCCCTTTGAAGATCCCACCACCTGTCCCCACATTAACTTCAGCCAAATTAGTATGGTGAATTGAGGGAATTTGTTCCAAGATATCTGAAAATTGGCATCCCCAGGGGCCCAAGGACCCGCATGAAGTATGGCAACATGCCCTTGACATCAAGGCTCAAGAATCCTAAACCATTGGAAGTAAAGCCCATAGAACACATACTTTTGGAAAATGAAGTATCAAATGTTGAACAGTCATCAAAACTCAATGGCATTGGGCCATTGGTAAATGCATCCCACAGTTTGAAATCCACCCTGGACATATCAAAATCTTTATCTGATATTTCCCACTTGGATACACAGACATCATACCAACTGGGTGTGGGCAGGTTGGGTATCCCAAACCCATTCCTGACCTCTTGGGGCCACCCCTACATGGGGTGGCCCTGGGTGGTTCCCGCTGCTCAATGGGTGAGACACTGTCTTTCCAGTCACCAAAACCAAAGAAAATTGGCAATTTGGGCAATTGTGGACAGACCTACAGTGACTCAGCCTATATTGATAATTTTAAAATTCATTTCTGATTAAATTTGTTCTTCCCCTTTCCTCACTCAAATTTTGCTAGATTAGGTTGAATCTTGAAGACCCCAACCTGTGTTTCTAAAGCTATTCCTCAAATCGATAACCTATTTAAACTTTTGTAACACACTGAGCAAATTGACAGTTGATTCTCTATTTTTTAAAATTCAATAAAGATCCTCCCATGCTCAAATTTATATAGTTAAGTTTGAATTCCCTTTCTGAACCCCTGACAATTGCAATGAGGCCCCCAGTCCCACCTATCAACTGGGTTAGCCTGGTCCTATTATTAGCTTTACCCCCACTAAAGTCACTTGGGGCTACCAAGCCAAGATTTTCCCATATATTTTCCAGGGCATAAAACTCTTTATAACCTGACCCACCAGCACTGGTGCTATAACTGCTTGGTTCTTCGCCAGGTTTTTCTCTTATTGATGGCTTGTCAGCACCCCATTGTTATTTATCGCCCTGCTCACTAACGTTTTTCAAGTGGCGATGCCTTGGCATTCTGGCTCGCCTTTTGGGTGCTTTTGTATCCCAACTGGCGGGCCAGTATAAACTTTATCTGCCATTACCCTGGCAGGTTTGAGCCTTCATCAGCTCATTTAGGATTCATCGCCCATGGCAACTTTAGCGGTTTAACATGATGGTGTTTCCTTGAACGGATTGCAAAATATTGGTTGTTCAATGCTTGTTTAAATTATCTCAAATACTGTCAATCCTAACAAAGATGCTCAACACTTAAAGTCAGAGTTGACAACGGAAGGCATATGGGAAAGCATCTTGGTGGTGGCGTCAACCTTGCAGGTGTTAAGTGGTTGGTGGGTGCTTTATATATTTCAGCTGGGATCTAAATAGGATGCCGCTCAACTATCACGGGGCTAAAAGTTGACAACGTAATTGCATATTGGAAAGCATCTCACTGGTGACATTAATCTACAGGTGCTAAGTGGTTGGTGGGTGCTTTAAACTACTGATTAGATTTAAAGAGGATGATGTTTAACTATCACAAGTCAGAAGAATAAGATTGGCATATCTAAATCATTTCACTGGCAGCTTCAATCTATTTGGAGTTAAGTGGTTTGTAGTGCTTTTTAAGCTTCAGTTGGGATCTGAAGCAGATGATGCTCAACACTCACAAGTCAAAGGTTACAACAGATTAGTATATTGAAAAGCATCCCTCTGTGAGATCACCCCAATAAGCTTTAAGTGATTGGCGGGTACTTTTTAAGCTACAGATGGGATCTAGAGGGGATGCTGCATAGCAGGCGGTATCGGTAAGCCCAAGTAACGTGATTGGCTCAGTCGAAGTTGATAACACCGTGGTGGCATCCAAAACTTTAAAAGGGTTTGATAACCTGCCATCCTAGCCCAGCTTTTAACTAGCCTGGTTACCATTTAAACCCATGTATAATGTTGGGTTCATCTATGGTTAACACACGTCAGATCGCACTGCGTTTTAGATGGGGATGCGTAAGCTTAGCAATTGGCGAGTACCCACGCCGAACCCCAGCCAGCTTAACCAACCTGCTCGGCAAACAGTAGATCTGCAACCCCTTCTCACAACCGAACGGGTTCGGGTAGATCAAGTTCGGGGTGGGCAACTCTCATGCCAAAGAAGTTTATTCCCGCCAAGGGGGTGCGGCGTACCAAAAGTTTAAAACTTTACCAGCCGATCGGGTAAGGCGGGTCCGGCGGTCGATAATAACCTAGGTAGCAAACTACTTGAGGCGTATCAGCTCGATCAGATGGCCCCCCGGCTGCTTCATGGCCTCGGGGAAAAACTTGATCAGGTCCTCGTAAAGTTGGACGCGGCTTTCGAAGCGGGGGGGAACGCCAGGCGGTGAGGTGGGCCCAGGCGTGCGCTTGGTGAAGATGGCGGAGGCCAGGGCGTGGAAGTCGGTTAGCTCGTGGGGGCGGGTGCGATCAACCAGCTCAAACACCGCGGTTTGGAGGTAGTTTAGCGCCTCCATTGAGGCATGCGGGGCCGCGCATAGCTCAAAGAACCGGTGCCGCCGGAGCCGCAACCGGGCCTGCCGCAGCACGTCCATGCCGCCGCCACGGGTGAGGCGGAGCTCCCACAGGTCATCTAAGCGCCGCTTCTCCTCGACGCTGCTGCTGGGGTTGCCGCCGAAGATGTAGTGCAACTTGGAGGTGGGGTCGTACACCATCTGGTGGGCAAACCGGGGGTGCGGCTCGCGCCCGCCCATCTGCGCCCAGTACTCGGGGTCGAGGTGGTCATTCTGGTACACCTCCGACCACGTGTCCTGCTCGAGGTGGTACACCCAGACCAGGTTCTTGACCGTCGATACCGTCGCGCCCTTCTCCCGCGTCATCCCCGACATTACGTAGAGCTCTTGCCGCTCCGGGTCCAGCGTGGCCGGCTGCGCGAATCCGGGATGGGGCCCGCCGGCGTGGGTATAGTCGCGATAGATGCCAATCGTATTCTTGTCAACGTCATACGAGAAGATGTCGCTGGCAATAAGTATGGAGTGGCCAGTTACCTCAAAAAGTCCTTGTTTCGCTCCCCCGCCAATACGTACAGGTTTCGGGTGGAGCCATCAAACACCATGGAATGGCTGATTCGGCCCTCCAGCGACACCCCCTCGCCCACGTGGTAGGGGCTGGTCGGCCTGGATGGTTGATGGCTTCGGCACCAGATTACTTGAGGAGCCTCCACCGGTGGGATTGGATGTCATAGGCATACAGCCCAGAGTAGATGACGGTGCTGCTGTCAGGGTGGATCTGGCGCCCACCACTCACGTAAATCACCTGCGACTCCGGGTCAATGCACATCTGGTGGTCAAATATCAGCCCCGGGCCATCCTCCGCCTAGTCGATCATCAGCACGCGGCGAATGGTCCGCTTACCTTGGTGTCGGAAGAGAGCTCGGTCCAGCTTTGAGCCTTGACGTCGTAGCAGTAAAAGTCCGCCTCCAGGTTGACGTCGCACGCGGCCCGGGAGCTCAGGTATCTGCCGAAAACATACATCCTCAGGTGGACGGGGTCGAAGCAGGCCTTGAAGCACGACCTAGGGCCAGGGCCGCCCTGCCTTCCCCGTTTAGATAATCCAAACCCTTACCCCCTCGTGTCAGCCGATATCTGGTTCCAGGTTTGCTTCGCGATGTCGTATTCCCAGAAATCCGCAAGATCCTGGTAGCCATCCCAGCCCCCCAAGACATAGATGATGCCTTGCTACAAGGTCAACCATTTATAAACGCCTATACCGGCACGTTGAGGCACATCTGGTGGCCGCCCCGGGGAACGGGGGAGACGCCGTCTAGCCGGGGGTTAGCCAAGCTCGACGGCCAAACCTTACTCGCGTCGCACGCGTAGATGCGCCGCCACTGCGTTCGGTAGGGTAACTTGGAGCAGTACTCTTGAAAGTACCCCCGAGAGGACGCGTCTACGATCATGGCTTCGGCCGCGGCGAAATCCCCCTCCTCAACCTACAAGCTCGGATCTCAGGGGGGCTGGTTGACGCAGGCAAACATTACCACAACGCGGTAGAGGGCAGTCAGCTGCGGGTCTTCAAGCTCCATCCCGGATTGCCTCTCCAGGGCCCGGAAGGCGTCGGTATAGTTTCGCTGGCGGAAGTACTTGAGACAAAGGCGGACGGCCTCCCGCTCGCGGTACTTAAAGTTGAGGCGGGGTTAAAAAACTTACCAGGTTGAACTCCTTATGGGCCCTACCGATGACGTCGGGGTCGTCGATGCCCTGAAGCCGGACATGCCAGATGCTGAAATTAAAGCTCGGGCCAAACGCCGCGAGTGGGACGATCTTGATGAACTTGCATGGGAAGGCCTGGGCGCAGGTTAGCGGCGGTAAATTTGGTACCCCGTTCTTGTAGGTATGCTTTAACGAGAACGTCTCCGGGATCGTGTCGTTGCGTAACCCTACCGTTGGTTCAGCTTACCATGAGGCTATACCATCGCTAAGCAGCTCCTCCATATCCCCGACATTCACCCCGCCGTAGACCTTTAGCTCCTTCAGGTTACAGACGTGATCTGAGGGTTGGTTAGAGGGGCAATTGGGGAGTTTTACTCTTTTCGTATTTCCCGAAGGTGATGTGCTCTTGTCGGGTCAAGGGTAATTTAAACTAAAATCAAAACAAAAAGGATACGAACTATGGAAAGCTTCTCGAGCTCCAAGGTGATAAACTGGGACTGCTTGTTGGAGTCGGTGGACCACCGACTCGCCTGGTCCTTTGGGTCGTCCACCAATATGTTGTCGGGGTGGAAGTTGGCGGAGTGGCTCGACCAGGAGTGGATCGAGTACTTGAGCGTATGGCTCAACCCATTACCGTTTAACCTACGGCCACGTACCATAGTTACTTTATGTTCGGTAATGTTCCCCATCAACCTAAGCCAGGTTTAGGTTTTAACCGGTTAAGTTTAAGGCGCTAACGGGTTTCCAATTTAAAGGGTACCCTATTGGTTCAAACGGGTTGGAGTTTAATCCTAATCACTTGTAACCTCAACTGTTTATTGAATGAAGTTGCCTTTTGACCTCGCGATATTTCACGTCGATGATCCACGTTAAGTTGATCCAATTAAACCACCTCCCCATCTCGAAACGCTTAAAATGTACGAATTGATCATCTCGAAATCCTAAACTGTACGAATTTATTGTCTCGAAACTCAAAAACGTATCGAATTAAACTGATCATCTCGAAATCCTAAACTGTACGAATTTATCGTCTCGAAACTCAAAAATGGACGAATTGATCATCTCGAAATCCTAAACTGTACGAATTTATCGTCTCGAAACTCAAAAATGGACGAATTGATCATCTCGAAATCCTAAACTGTACGAATTTATCGTCTCGAAACTCAAAAATGGACGAATTGATCATCTCGAAATCCTAAACTGTACGAATTTATCGTCTCGAAACTCAAAAATGGACGAATTGATCATCTCGAAATCCTAAACTGTACGAATTTATCGTCTCGAAACTCAAAAATGGACGAATTGATCATCTCGAAATCCTAAACTGTACGAATTTATCGTCTCGAAACTCAAAAATGTACGAATTGATCATCTCGAAATCCTAAACTGTACGAATTTATCGTCTCGAAACTCAAAAATGTACGAATTGATCATCTCGAAATCCTAAACTGTACGAATTTATCGTCTCGAAACTCAAAAATGTACGAATTGATCATCTCGAAATCCTAAACTGTACGAATTTATCGTCTCGAAACTCAAAAATGGACGAATTGATCATCTCGAAATCCTAAACTGTACGAATTTATCGTCTCGAAACTCAAAAATGGACGAATTGATCATCTCGAAATCCTAAACTGTACGAATTTATCGTCTCGAAACTCAAAAATGGACGAATTGATCATCTCGAAATCCTAAACTGTACGAATTTATCGTCTCGAAACTCAAAAACGTACGAATTGATCATCTCGAAATCCTAAACTGTACGAATTTATCGTCTCGAAACTCAAAAATGGACGAATTGATCATCTCGAAATCCTAAACTGTACGAATTTATCGTCTCGAAACTCAAAAATGGACGAATTGATCATCTCGAAATCCTAAACTGTACGAATTTATCGTCTCGAAACTCAAAAATGTACGAATTGATCATCTCGAACCTCTTAAATGCACAAATTAATCATCTCAAAACTCCCCAGATGTACGAATTAACCAGATCCGCACCAAATTAATTGACCTCACTTAACCCCCATCCCAAAATTCGACTCCAATTATCCTTTTTCAACCCACTAATCCAACAACTTTAAATATCAGCCTAGATATCCACTTAACTCACCAAACCACAAAAGTTATCCAACCTTACCCGATGTCATCTACCCTGAAGCTTACTCGCTATAATACCCCCTTAATTATTTAAACCCAGATCGTATCAATTTTCAAATGCTGCTGAGTTGTGTAAGGCTGTAGGGTTTATAACCTCAGCTAAATCTACCTTAAGAGATCAGCCTCCCAAGGTTATAGGTGGTGACCATCTAGTACTAAAAAAAAGGTTATAGGTGGTGGATCACTACCTTCAAGTATATTTCATAGCCAGCCTATCTATAAAAATGTTCAAGTTTAACCTTGGGATTAAAAGTGACTGTGGTATACTTACCAATGTTTATGGATTAGATTGTCTTGTCATGTATGGTTAACCTTATGTTTTAAACATTTAACCTTGGGATTAAGTACCCTTGGTTGCACCTATCCGAAGGGCCTATGGCTGGGTTACCCCATCTACAAGCCAAATCCTCTCCCTGGGTATATAAGGCTGGTCCTTTAATGGATACACCTGGGGATTCTTTATTATTCAGGTAACTGCCCTATTATCACCTTAAGAGATAGAGCTAACTGATAAAAGGTTAAATCATTAACTATCTAAGCCTATCATTACTAGGATATCACTATTAGCCTCTGCAAAGAGAAAATCCTACAGATTTATAAATCTAGTTCCCTATTATATAGCTGGGTGAACAAATTATCTCTAAAAAATTTATAACCCTAGCAAACAATCTCAAAATAGATATCAACTGGTATACTATAGTTTAAACAACTTCAGCCCTACTTTCCACCAAATTTAGTTTATTATCACATACACAATCATAACTTACCTAAAACTGTTTATCCAGCATCACAATGCCAGCCAAGTCATATGAGACAGTTAAATAGGGTACAAGGGTGCAGAAATTATGTAAGTGGTATCTGTATCAAACTAATAAGATGGGTGATGGCAATTGGAAGTGACCAAAGAAGTAGTGTAGCTTGAAAACAGATGAGAAAAGTGGCTATCCTAATAAATTGATCATAGAATAAAGACAGCGTTAAAAGATTAAGCCCCCAATTGGAGTACAAATTGTGGCAGGGTAGCAAATAGAGGTTGCGGGGACAATTTCGGGTTGAGATGGAGAACTGGAAATGGGTAGGTGGCTACACTTGGGAAGTGACCAAAGAAGACGCATAGCTTTAAAACAGATTATAATAAAAGTGGGTGCTTTTGGGAAGTGATCATAGGATACCATACTAAAAAAGAGACAAGCCCAATTGGGGTGCATAGTATGGCAGGGTATAAAAATAAAATCAAGGTTAATATAATGTTTTGTTAAAAGACTGGACCTGGGTGTGATGTCCAACCAAAAAATTGAACTTTGATAAGTTTGATTTTATGGCCAGAAATAGTTATCCCCTCTCATAGGCAAGTAACCTTACAGGGGTAGTCTCCTGTTGTGCACAATATTTATCAACTTCCATAATCTTAGGACCATCAATGTAACTTAAGAAACTAGCTGAATTGATATGGTAAAGGCATAGATAAGATAAAAAGTTCATTCAGCACAAAATTGAACTCAGTTGAAGACTTACTTGACACCTCTCAGATGAAAGCGCTACCTATCTATCATGACCCAAGTTGTACATTGTATAAAATATGATTAGTGTTCTAGTAGCTTTTGGGAGACATGATAAAGTATCTCACCTAGTAACCAACTAAATTTGGGTAGTCCAAGCATATAGTACTCATTAGTTAAACTAACTCGCCATAATTGAATGTCAGTAATCTATACAACCTAAATGGCTTAGGAACTCAAACCCATGTAGAGAAGGGAAAGGGCACCTGTTGAAAAGTGGTGACTGCTTAGGTTTTCAAGGGTTTAACATTAAACTAACAAAGCTTCATGCATGATGACATGAAATGCAATCTGGTCCAATAATGGTTCAGGTAGAAAGGTGACCTTATTTACTTAAAAAATATTTAGGCAACTGGTGCCTACAATAAACTAGAATACTAGTAAAATATAGAATGCCAAGAACGAGGTAACATAATTTGGGATAATAATTTCATATATATAGGTAACTCATGGTATTTTAACTACATCTATAAGAAATAATTAACATTGGTTGAGGATAACAACCTTACTACTATTCATCAAACTGCAGCCTTTGACATGCTATTAGACAGAACTTCCATCAACTTTATTCAAGGTTGTGGTGATTGTGCCTATAAGTCTGATAAACTAAAAGCTATTGGAAATTCAGACTGATAACAACTTATGATTATGACCATCAAATTAGCAATAATCAATCCCACAAACTACAGATTTCTAATAAGGTGCTTTTTCCTTGAAAGATTAAAAGATGAAAACTAGCTCAAATCGATAAAATGCTAAGTGGAAGATTCCTTCTGAGAAGTTTTAAAATCATTGACACTAAGAAATATAATTAGCAATTTTCTCCAATTAATTACAACACTATTATCTGAACATGTTTTAAAAGTATAGCCTGGTTAGAATCACAAAACATCCCTCAACTGGACTAAATTTTCCTATTTCAAATGTCCTCTGATGAAAGTTCCTTTGCAGATAATAAGCTAAGATTCTTGTTGTAGAACATCATTGCCAACATAGTAGGTGGGCCTTGCCACAACCCCACGTCAT
Source organism: Massospora cicadina (assembly GCA_022478985.1). NCBI lineage: Eukaryota > Fungi > Entomophthoromycota > Entomophthoromycetes > Entomophthorales > Entomophthoraceae > Massospora > Massospora cicadina. The sequence goes on along the minus strand of JAKSZP010006827.1, from coordinate 69,712 downwards.
AAAGGTGGTTGAAACCCCAATGGCTAATACTTTGCCAAAAAACTTAAAGGTAGAGCCCATAAAGTAATCATAAGGCATTAATTGCTGAAAAAATCTATGGCACTAAGTCATACCTAAAGTTAACAGATATTCTGACTTCAGTACAAATATAATAGGTAGAACAACAAGATTATTTTTTTGTACTTTTTGTTTTATTTTCTTTTCCTTAGTCTTGATAATTGTCTACATGATCAAAAAACTTAGTATGCACCCTATTCATAATCTGTTTGCTGGCGAGGTCTTAAATTGTATAGGCATCCAATAAAATTCATTAACGATCTTAAAAGGCCCAACCCAGAGCTTGTATAACTTATAACATCATCCAAAGCTGTTGGTGTCACAATACTAACCTTATTGGCAAATTCAAAAATTTGGAAGACCTGGTTGCTTGAAATCCCCATATTATTTAGCCATGATTTCCACTTGAGAGTATTGGTGCCAGAATAATGGGAGTTGCGTTGATATGGGTGAGATTTAAATACAACCTAATCCACAATATGGCAAGGGAGCTCCACTGTTTTTAAAGATATTAAAATCTATAAGGATAATGAACTTCTAAAAGAGAACTCAAAAATCATGAGCCCTTTCTGAATCCACTAATCTACCTGACAAAGGCGCTAAATCACTTGACAAAGATCTTGCTTTTCAGAGGTCACTGGAAACATCACTATGATCAAGAAGGACTGAGTATGCTGAAAGCTTTTGCATTCTGCTGCGTTGATCAAGAGTCTCTATACCCAACTCAATTCCAATTTTCTCACAAAATCTATCTAAGTGATACCAATTCTCGCACAAACCTATAAATATCTTTAATTTATGACCAATAAAGCTACCTTTATTTCTGAATAGTTATATTAACTAGAGGTTTTGCCTATTTTATACATAGATTCTGCCAGTTTGAAGCGAACAGAGATTGCCTCAACAACGCATTTTAATTGAGAGATTGCCTTAGGAAAATGCAACCCTAAGAGATTTCTGCTGGAGCTACATTTGACTAATAATCAAGTAGCTTTGAAGTCCTAACCTTCATCGAAAACAACAAATCCCAAAACTGGAGCTCCCTTCCAGGACCTTCCAAGGCACCTTGCTAAAAACTATCTTCAGGATAAACAATTCCAGTGATGACAGCCCTATCAATATGGAGGATAAAATGTGTTTAACCAGATGGATCATTACCAACAACCAAGGTACGTCTCTACCTCACACATGAGAGCTTGAATTCAATTTTACTATGACCCTTACAATTTCATTCCAGGATGATTCACTTTACCAGATACAGGATGCCAATGTTGTGACACTGTCTCAGAATTACTGTCTAGAACTATCACCCCTGGTGGGAGATCCAGCCATAGCCACTCCGCATGTTTGCTAGCAGCATGACATATCTATATTCCTCACCTAACCTTCCTGACGATGAAGTAGGAGTAGCATGAATGGAAACCTACCTTCAGTTATCTGATCACCCCGCTTTACAACATCAAGTTCAGTTACTTGGGCTACACCACTTGGAAATCTGACAGCAACTTTGACTTTCTCATCAAATTATTGCCCAGCTTATTAAATTGTATGAAGCTAAATCTAATTTTGGTTGATACAATTTTGAGCCCATTCTAGACAACTACTGAGAGATCAACAAGCTTCAACATAACTTGCCCCAGATTGCCATTGGAGCTATTAAATATCTGCAAGGTGAACTTTCTCAGCAAAAGATTCATGCAGCTAATGACATGGACCAACATGTGGAACGCGCTTTGTCCAATCTCATTGACTGAATCTTTGAGAATCGCCAAACCACTGATTCCTGAATCGCCGCCTTAGCTTCCTGGATTCAGCTGTTAAGTGAACGAACTGCTATGCTGCCAATCTAGAAAGTTATTATTTAAAAAGGACCTCCTGGCGAGACTGGACCTAGTGGGAAGGAAAGGAACAAGGTTACTCAAGCCTGAAGGACCCCGTGGTACTCCTTGATCTTCTCCACCTGTTGGAACTTCCTTTGATCAAATTATGAAGCTCAGATTAAGGCTTTTGAGCAACAACTACTAATGGTGGCCCAAGGAGCAGAAGTAACAAAGGAAAGGAGTTAACTTGTTATGGATATAACCTTTATCTTCTGTAAAACAAGTAAGTTAAGATGATTGAAACCTGTTCAAACCTGATAGACTTCCAGGCTCAAATGAACTATCAACTCAAGAAGATGAACTCCAAGCTTCAAGCAATTAGAAGTTAAACAAGATTCTCTCTCCACGCAATTAGCCCTTCAATCCACCAAAATTGAAAAGCTCCATCAACTTCTAGATACTAAGACCCCACTTACACATGTCAATGACTGTTATACTGCTCCCCAGGATGACATAAATGAAATACTGCCTCCAGTTTGACAAGGGTATTCCTCATAATGATATAGGTACCATGGAACCCACGGAATCTGAGTGACCACCTTTTCCAGCTATCCATGTTCTCTCTAAACTTGTTAGATATTTTGAAAACAGCTTTAAAGAGAAGTACATGCCCAGGACTGAAAACATTCAGTCCTACCTCTTTGTGTATAAAGGTACAATATAACAAGCTACAGATTGTCAGAAAAGTTAACATATTATAACCTATCTGGATGGCAAGGCTCAAGGAATCATAAACCATACTTCAAGACGTGTGTCACTTAAGCGGCTATAAAGAAGTCTTTATTAAAGAATTTATAAGTAATATATCCCCTTATAACCATAAACAGGCTTTCATGCAAATCCTCCCAAGATGTGGGGAAATAAAATTTTATTTGCTGAGCAAATTTATCATATAGCCCAGGTATTTTTGTCCGGTGATCAAGTAAACTTAGATGACATCATTGAAGCCATCCTCTCAGCATATCAGCACAGTACTAATCTTGTGCTCTATTTCCAGAATGCCAAAAAGTTATACTAGTCTATCCACAATATTAAGGAATCTATAGTGGAGTTGCCTGAGCCAGAAGTGCTTCAACCATCTAATAAGAGGAACTAGCCTCACATTCATGCATTTGGACGATTCCAGAGATTTAACCCCATCACAACTTCTACTCTTATTGTGGAGTTTTTAGCCATCAAGAAGCCTCCTGTTGGAAGAAACAGGGCAATGAGGCGGGAAAAGCGGAAAAATCTTACAGCGCGAGGCACCCTTTTCTGATGATGCCATGCCTCATTCTCTATCTTGCTGCTCCAATTGCTGAATGTTACATTATATCCAAACCTGACAGATTGGATGTTCCAGGATAGCTTATTTTAAATAAAGGTTTATCTTCTTCTTACTCTTCCCTTTATAGACCTATCCCTCCAGTAAATTCAATTTACTTGATCCCTCATTTGGTACTGAAGTCACTTGAGTAGAAGTAGTCATCCATAAAGCAAAAACTTTGGCCATAGTCAATACCAGATCTCCAATTAATGTCATTTCTTCCTGACTAGTGAAACAGATAAAAAATGCTCCAGATCAAACCATACTTGGATCATGGGAACGTGGGACCCCATTGGACTCACTCTCTGGGAGCCTACTCATCCCTGCCACTTCAATTTGGATCTTTGGTAGTGATGGCCCCAGCAATTATGCTAGAGAATGATAGTTATGACACTCTCATAGGAAACCAATTCCTCGTTGAATTTAATACCCAAATAAGTCATAAGGACTTTTAATTTTAGTTTTACAGTATCAAATTCCCTGTTTTTCATTCCGCTTGACATTGATTTCAAGCGATTTTACAAAAACAAGTCAATTTCCACTACCCTCTCACTGCACCAATCTCCAAATTTATGTCCTCAGATCCACCACCAGCTACCCCAGTATAGGGCAGCGGTGCTCCACCTGCTAGCATTTACCGCCCAGCAGGCAAACACATCAGACTGACTCGTCCAGTCCGCCAAATACATCTTACCGCTATGCACCCCAAGGGACTTAGCACTCCATCTTGCATGAACCCACCCAACCCACCCCCACCCCCTAGCCCTACCCTGATACAATATTCGCTTTTGTCTCCACGTCAAGTACAGACATCTCTTCCTGTACGCTGACAAAGCAATAATTGAGCTTGCAGTGGCCATTTTTGTGCCATCAGGGTTTATCAAATTCTGCCCAAACAAGGGCTTTTTTAATATGGGATTCCCCACTGAAGCTGCTGCAGCTGCTGCAGCAGCTATGCAGTTAATTTATACTAACACCCCATTACCACCACCCAAACACGCGTCCAAGATGATACCACACTTGTGGTAACCTTTAAAAACCTCCCCTCACACCTTCTCCCTCAGACACTCTATGAGGAGTTGATGTCTGGGTTGGCCACATATGGTGAAAACCCTATCCTCCAATTCATTGTCCCAAGTGGTGATGAACGCCTTGCGGCACCTCAGGCAATAGCCATCATTACCCCCCACCAGCTGAATATGGCCCAGCATATCCCATCACGTTCCTGTATCCCATTGGCACCTGACCATTTTTTTAGGCCTGCACTGACAACGGTCGCACAATTTGCCCCTTTACTTTGAATTGGAACACACCAAAAAGACATGTCAATATAATTCATATCCTGAGAAAATGGCCAACTCCATGCATGATGCCACACCAACACCGGTTGAGTGGGGAATTTTGGCTACCCCCACCCCCACAGGCCATGAGCTCAAATCAGAAACAAAGTCTAGCAACTCAAACTCAAGCTAGCCAATGCATACCCATGCCAACCAATTGGGAGCAGGATTGGACCCATGTTCAATCCAGAAGATCTCCCACCAAAAACCTACCCAACCAAAATCACCCACAACCCAAACTTCCCAAATTTAACCAAAATCCCTAGAAATTATTGGATGTAGTAACCGGATTGGGTGAGATTGTCCCACCGCCAAGTTACCCAATTGACTTAACACCTTATCTGACTTCTGACCTTGATGCCCCAGCCCTGACCATCTGATATGTTCATAAACCCAAAGCCTTTTTCCAAAGTGACCACCGGCTTGCTGCAGCCATGGTGGCCAGTCCCAAATCACTTGTTACTCGCAAAATGTGTGCAAAATCCATCACAGAATTTAAAAAAGGCTGCACCACCCATTATTCCTCTATGATTTCCCTCCTACTGCAAAAGAGGAAATCCAACAACTATATGAAACTGCCACCACTGCTGTCAAGTACATCTCTGAATTGGCAGAATTTTCCTTATCCACACTCACCACAAGAGCCAGTACTGCAAAATTGAAACAACTTTTGACGCCCACATCCATGCTGAACACCACGTTGCCAAACTCATAGAGGCTTAATCCAGGCCCAAATTGCCAATCCAAACAACTATATACTTCACCTCACCCTCGTCCCACGGATGTCCCAACCCCCCTTCTCTCAGCATTGATCCACCTCTACAATGATGAGCCTAATGATGACCTGCCCAATCCCCCTCGCCCTCCGCCATGATGGGATAAGCAGCTCACCGCTGTACCACCTGGTAGGTTATTTTCTTATTTCTTTTTGTGTTTCACTGCCTGAAAAAGGCGGTCAAATCATGTTTGAATTTTTAGTCAGTTTAGTTTTGGAGTATTAGTTTTGGTATTGTCCGTCCCCTGGTCAGCTTGCTTTGGTTAAATAAAAAGTATCAAATCCCCTTGTCATAAAGAATATTCCAAAAGAGAAAGGAAAGAGAAAGCCTAGGAGTTTTTTACTGGAACCCTCAAACCATATTGAATGGCTAAAGTGCCAAGTAGTTGGGCCAAAGGCCAAATTTGCCACCTTCCAGTGCAGAGGCCTAGAAAGGGATGCATGTATATATAATTTACCACGTAACTAAACGTCCAAAAGCCCAAAATCTAGTGGACACAGTGCATTAAATTATTATTCCGCCAGACCATTTACTGGAGATTAGTGGAGACTCTAATCCAGCCATTCAGGAACCTCTCACCTGCCCTGGGGGCTGGATTCAGCTTACTGGACCTGTTTTGACTATTTTGATAGATAACTTTACTGATAACCGATGCATATAACTCAAAACCAACCTGTTGCATATATTAGAACTCTACCCTCTGATCAATTTGAGTCCATTCATGAGTGTGAACTTTGCGTGACTTAGGAATTGATGAAAATGCTACAATAGCCCATGTCAAAGTAGTGATAGGTGAAATACTCTCCTCCAAGCAACAGCGATAAGTGGATGCTTTTTTTAAAAGAGTACACTGACATTTTTTCTACAGGCCTAGACGATTTTAGAATGATGAGGGGGTGCAGCACAGGGTGCTTACAGGTAACGTTTTGATCTGTTTTCAACCCTACCAGAAGTCTAAGGTTGAAGAAGTCCAGGTTACAAAAGAACTAAATAAACTCCTGGATACCAGATTGCTAAATCCATCGCAAAGTCCCTGGGCTTCATCATTGCTGTTTGTGAGAAAATTGAGGGCATCAAGTGGCAATGGATTACTGCCAGCTGAATGCCATCACTTGAAAGTAAAGTTACCCGCTACCCAAAATTGATGATTCATATCTACTTTTAGCTGGACTTAGTTTTTCTCAGCAATGTATCTAACTAATGGGTATTGACAAATTGAAATTTATACTTGATAATAGGGGAGTAACACGCCCTTATAGCAAGTGAAGGGTTATTCAATTCCACTTGCATGCCTCAAGGGCTATTTAAAGGCTTGGCCACGTTTATAAGAGCCATGGAATGCCTACTAAGAAATTTGAAGATGCCATGTGTACATTTTGTTTAAATAATGAGGCTGTATTCTCCCACACTTTTGATCAACATCTAGTCCATCTAAAGAAAGTATTTGAATATCTTTGCTCTGCTTCACTAAAGTTGAAGCTACCAAGTGCCATCTTTTCCAAAATATAATGGAATTTCTTGGGCATAAGGTTACTTGAGAGGGAATCTCGCCACTACCTGACAAAGTGATCACTATTGTGAAGATGACTCAACTGAGAAGTTTATGTGATACTCAGGTTTTTCTCAGAATGGTCAGTAACACTAACAATCTATCCCACACTTCGCAAACTTGCTGAACCAATAACCTATCTGCTTTATAAAGAAGTTCCGTTCCAATGGGAATGAATCACAACAGCAGGCCTTTGATAAACTAAGGAAGGCTCCTGCTACCACTCCTATATTGGTACATCCAAAATCTGATAAACCTTTTACCCTTTATAAAATGCTAGTGAAGTGGCTGTGATAGCCATTATAGCCCAACTTGATGCAAATAGAGTTGATCACCATCTAGCTATTTTAGAAAAGAGTCTAAATCAGGCGGAAAGAAACTACTTTGTAACTGAAAGCGAGTATCTGGCTGTCCTGTTGGCCATCAAACATTTTCATCCTTTCCTTTGTGGGAACCATTTCACTGTAGTAACAAACCATGCCTCCCTAGGGTGGCTACAACAGATGAAAGATCCTGACGGACAGTTGGCACGCTGGACACTTAAACTCCAAAATTACAATTTTTCAATTATCCAACATGCAGGAATGGTAAACCAAAACACTGACAGATTATACTGGTTGCCCTACTGACGCTCTGATTCTGAAGAGGACAGAATTTATGAACTTATTGCAAAACCTGAGGAATAGAGTCAAGAACCTCTGGTGATCCAATAGCGATTAAGAAAATGGATGATCAGACTCAGATTGAAGATGGACTGTTGTATAAGAAAGTTGGGACATCTTGGATTCCATATTTCTAATCATATGCCAGAATGAAGTCCGCTCTGGAGGCACATATGACCATAGGCCATGGCGTGGTAAATAAGATTTACCAATGGCTGAGGGAATGTTGTTACTGGGATGAGATGATCAAGACTATCTAAGACGTCATTGATAATTGCTTCACATGTGCTAACCAGAAGCCTCCCAATCTGATATATCAACACTAGGTCGTAAGTCCTACTACCCATTCGCCACAGTTAATTTTAACGTTATTGGCCCCTTGTTTACGGCGATATAGGGCAATCTCTATACCATTTTAGTAGTTGATCACTTTACAAAATGAGGTGAGGCCATTTCTGTTGCCTCGCCTATCTATAAAACAACAGCATCCATTTCACTAAAACAGGTTTACACTCGCCACAGTAGTCCCAAAGTGCTGCTCTTTGATAATGGTACCAACTTTGTTTCTCAAGTGATTTCTGATCTCAATTCGCTGATGGGCACCTAACACACTTTTATGGTACCTTACCATCCTGCTATCAATGGGGCTGTAGAACAAGCAAATGGTACGCTGACACCATCCTCCACAAAATAGCACAATCTGACCCTTCACGGTGGAATGAATATCTTCCAGAGGCTTTACTAGCGTACCACGTTAGTTGCCATCAAATTTACCAGATGTCACCTTTTCAAGCCCTTTACAGATGAGAGCCAATTCTATAAACAAGTGTACAGCCCATATTATAAATGTTTATTACAGACACCACTGATCTCATGATTAGAAGGCTAGTTGATAAATTGTTCAGGCTACAAGCTTTAGATGCTAAGTCCATGGGGACTATAATCAAATGAGAAGCTGATTGGAGCAATGCACAGAAACTGGTTTTGGCTAAATATCAGTTATGAAATCTCATCTTGTTCTACCATTATTAGCCCAGAGGAAAGGTCCACAAACTAAACACACTATAGCCAGGCTCTTGAGTGATCTATTGTCAAGAACCATAATATTCAGTTACCTCTGTCAATTGAACTGTCATGAATTGAGTTCATGCCTGATTTCTCCGAAGTTATGTCTCTCCTCAGCAAGATATTAAGGGGGGCATTGTAAGGAATAATATGAGTTGCGCCAATATTGGTGAGATTCAAACACGACCTAATTTGCAATATGACCAATGGAGCTCCACTATTTTTAAAAGACATTGAATCAATAAGGATAATGGAACCTAAAAGAGCGATTGAAATCTTGAAACCTTTCTGAATCCACCAATGTACCTGACAAAGGCGCCAATTAACTTGACAAAGATCTTGCCTTTCAGAGGTCACCAGAAACTGCCACCAGGATCAAGAAGGTCTAAGTACGCCAAAAGCCTTTGCATACTGATGCGCCTATAAAACATTCTACATACTTAACTCAATCCTAATTCTTCTCACAAAGTCTATCCTAAGTGATCCTGTTTCTTGCACAAAAATATAAACATCTCCAATTTCTGATTAATAAAAAAACCATCAGTTTGGTCTCTCTTTCATTTTAATAACTAAATTGAAGCCAAATTCAGATAGTTTTATAAAAAATTGACCACTTGATTGAGCCAAAATTTACCAACGCTGATGCAATTGATGCCTGCTGCCCCATCTTGGGGTGGTGGTGCGCCGCCATCTGGCGGTTTTGGCCGCCGCCAAAGCGCGCCCAGGCTGGATCTGCTAGATCTCTAAATGATATTGGGCGTTATGTCCACCCTTAGGACTTAGCCCACCACCTTGCAAGCTCCCAAGTAGTGCTCTGGAGCATTTTGGTGCTCCCACGGAGAAATTTGCATTTTGGCCTCCAGGTCAAATATGGGAATCTCTTCCCATACGCAAGCGTGGCCATCATCATGATGGCCAAGGCGTTTTTAAACCTGCCATCTATATTGGCTTTTGCTCCTTTAAGGGTACTTTGATCTTAGCTTCTGCTCTGAAGCTGATGCAGCAGCAGCCAAGCTGCAATTAACTTTTAAAAAAAATCCCCCTCCCCACCATTCAAACCTGGCTCCCAGATGAGGCCACTTTGGTGGTCCAGTTTTCCAGGTTGCCCTCCCATCTTTCCCCCAAACGCCTCCTCCATGAGCTCACAGAGGGTTTGGTCATTTATGGTGCAGACCCAGTGTTTCAGTTTGTGGTGCCAATGGGGCAGATCGTTTTCCAGGGCCTCAGGCCTTTTCAATGTTCCGCCCATTTCATCATGATTCCAACCTCATGATTCCCCCGCACTGTGATCAGATCCGCCCCTGATCACCCTTTCTGTGAGTGCATTGAAAACGGCCGCGACATTTGCCCCTTGTGCTATGATCTTGACCACTAAAGCAAAAGTGCCCCACGTTTTCCTCCTCCACTGCTTCCACCACTCTTCCCTTGGGCGTTAGGCCGGCGGCTGTTTTGCCCCTAATTTTTCAAATGGGGCTTGATCCTCCTGCCCCAACCTTGAGGAAATTTGGAGCTGCTCCCAAAGTGGTGGCCAATAAAATAAAAATTATAAAAATCTGAATAATAATTTGACCAGATTACATAATCCTGATTTGATGGCTGAACCAGTTCAAGATGGCTGCCGTGGTTGACAGAACATGGTATAATAAGTTTTGCCACTTCCCCAATTCTGGTGGCTGGCCAGGTGCTGACTGAATCCAATCCATTCAAGGCTCTTGAGTGGATTGATGAGAATGAATGGCACTACCATGTGAAGCAAGATTTTGCTTTGGAGGAGTTCTTCGTTGACCCTCCCAAATTTGCATCCCCGCTTTTTACACCATCAAAAAGGTTTTCCAGGCTATAAAAATAGTAATAAACTGGCAGTTGAGGCTGCAGCTGTCCAAGTTAACACCCTACTTCGCCAGCATCTTCATGGGGCAATAGAGCCCCTTGTTGAGGGCATCCCTATCCCCAATTTTCCCCATGATTTTGAGGAAGATGAGGAGTATGAAATTGAGAAGCTTGCATTTGGTGCGAGCCACACTTGCATTGATGCAGCAAAAACTTTTCTTTTTAACCCCAGATATCCCAAAACCCGCTGGCACATTAAATCTTTAACTTTTGTGCCTGATCTCATCACTTTTGCTGAGCATTAAATTGCACAATATGTTGAGGCAATGGACACTGCTGGTCTCATAAATGAAGAAAGCCCACAATTATACCTCCTTATGCCACATGCCACTGATGCCTCAATCCCTATGTTGTCCGCCATGGTCCACCAGCTAAATCAGGCACTGGACAAAAGTTCCTCAAAGCTTTTCACCTTCTGATATGGCTTCCAGCTGTTAGCTGATGTGTCATAATAGGAATTCGTTTATTTATGATAATCCCTTTATTTTGCCCATTTGCAAATAAAGATGCGTGGCGGCTCCCCCTTTTGGGTTGGGCACCACTAGTGCTAAAAAGATGCCATCAATTTTGCTTAGCTATAATTACTAGACATTTTGCCTGTTTTATACTGAGATCCTTCCTGTTTAAAGTGAACAGAGATTGCCTCAGCAATGTATTTCCATTGAGAGGTTGCCTTAGGGAAGAAGCAGCCCTAAGAGATTTCCGGTGGAGCTATATTTGTTTAATAATTGAGTAGCCTTTGAAGCTCTTGACCTTCACAGAAAACAGAAATCACAAAGATTAGTTTAGAAAGAGGACTGTAATCCTATTAGAAACTTTTATCAGGCTCTCCAAATACTATAAGGGCGCCATTTCTGGACTTGGTTCAAAAGAAGAATATATCAATGGAGGCAAACAAGACCAACGCATAATTTGTAGCTCAAAAAGGAGATTTTCATTTTCAATTGATAACTTAAATTATAGGCAAAAGTTGCCGCCAATAAACAGGTTACTCAGCTGGAAAGTTTACCAGCTACAATCCTCTTCAAGATAGTGGCCAGAGTATCATTTTCCATTTTTGACCATCATATTTGTTTCTGGATGAAAAGGCGTCATTAATACTCATTATATCATCATTAACTTATTTAGTTTCAAAATGATGTGAATGGTAAAGTTGTTGTATTATCTTTTAAAATACCCTTAGGGCAGCCATGCCAATAAATTAACTAACCATTATAAACTTGAAAGTATTTTTGACACCTTCTTTGACTATAGCACCCGTCTTTAACTAAAAAGGTAAATGATCAATAGCCACAATAATGTATCAGCTTTCTTGGTGCTCCTTGTCAAATGCCCTATCACATTGAGGGATTTCATGCGACAAGTGAACTCATGATCCACCAGTCAAGAATTAGTTGCCTGATTATAGAGCTTGTGGGTCTGACATATAGCACAACACGCAAGATGTTCCACAATATCAAAAATGAAGGATTTCCCAGTAGTACTCTCATTAAACCTGCTCTAGGGTTTTTTGCATGCCCCCATGTCTTGTATTTTATGAGCTTCATTGATACTTTCAGTGCGTTTGGATGCCTTTGGAAACAGCAGAAAATTTCAATCAACGATTTTGAACAATTGAACCTTAATAATCTTCAAATATGCCATCGCCTTGGTCATTGACAACTAAGTTTTTTGAGGGATTGGTTGGTCACCAATATCACCAGTGAGATTCTTCTCTTTTTTAGAACTAGTGGTGCCCAATCTCAAAGGATGGCCGTCGCGCATCTTTAAATGCAAGTGAGCCAAAAAATGGATCATCATAAATAAAAAGTTGTAATATGGCACCTCAGCTATCAGCATAAAAAGCCATATCAAATTGGGAAGAAGCTTTGGAGATTTTTTTTACTGGAGCCCGCTTCAATTGGCAGACTATAGCAGACAACATTGGGGTAGGAGCATCAGCGATATGTGGCATAAGGAGGTAAAGTAGGGGCCAGTGAGATTTCTCATATAAATCATCTTCTTTACTCTGCAGAACCAAAAACAGTTGGAAAATGTGATAGCCTATCTGAATTTTGATGTGCAGTACCTTCTCAGTGCATGTTCTTAAAATATATGCTTGCAAGTTAAGGACCAATGAACCAATATCCCTTCAGCCCCTTTTATCTTATACAACTATCTTAACAAGGAATGATCAGTTACCACTGTAAAATGGACCAGTATTTATACTCTGAATTGCTTACATGCATATTACTGCAAGACATTCCTACTTTGTAACAGCGTAGTCTCACTCCTACTTGCTCATTGTATAGCTTATATATGCTACAAGGTGTTCATTTCTGACTTTATCTACCTGACTTACATGACACTAACTGCTGTTAAAGATTCATATGTTATAATAACGAACGTCCAATTTTAATTTGTATATAGCAATATTGGTTCCATCATCAAATATATATAAGATTTTTGAAGGAGTTAAGACCTTGAGGCATCTGCGTCAGTTGATATAGTCCTTAGCTGGCAATGATTGCACATTTTTCTTGATCCTCAAGGGATGAGTAATTTTTACAGTGCCCAGATATAAGATTCATTTATGAAAAAATTTTGGGCCCCTCCTGGGCGATCAAGAGCACTATCTATCCGCAGTAGCATTTATGAGTTCTTATTTTGTTTTTATTCAGTCAGTGGTAATATATAACATCTCATTTGGATCCGTCTTTCTTTTTCAAAATCAAGGTTGGACTTTCCCAAGGGTTGGAAGATAGAACCAATAACACAAGGATGAGTAGCTTGGCAACTTCTATGGCAACTATGTCCCCGCTTTCCTGTGAACATCTTTTAGGCTGCATACAGACAAGCAGTTGATTTTGATGTCAACTCTATGAACTATACAATTGGTGCACCCAAGGACATAATCATCTTGTGCAAAAACCCCATATTAGTTTCAAATGCTCTAAGGACTTAATCCTTCTTCTCCTCTGAGAGCTCTGACTTTTTCTCTCAATCAAATATGACAAAAATTGCCTTGGTGTTTGAGTCATCTGGCAATCCCATCTCATTTAGATGACAAAGTTTTTGGAAGGATAGTACTTTTGTAGTAGGAAATAAGTGAGCGTAGCCACTATCTGATTCTGTTTTATCTTTATTGGACTATCAAATAGTTTGGCAACTAGTACTTGAATTTACCATGACTAGGGATCAAAAACCCATGTGCAACATGGGGTTTACACTACCTTTCTGCCATTGTTCATGGACTTTGGTATAAAGATATTCAGTAAAGTCCAAGGTAAGGCAAGATCTCATGATACACTGCACTTTAGAATTAACAACCATTGTCCTTTGTGCCTTAAGGAATTACCTGACATTCTTCAATTTGATCTGGGGGTGACCTAGAATGCTGACCAGTCTGATGATACTTTACTGTAATTACCTATCCATATATAACAAACTAATATAGTTGTTTCTCTTATTCAAGGGTGGATCCCCTTCCCAGTTATAAAACAACAGCAAAGTATGCCCTAGAAGTCTGAAAGTAGCTTCATTAAAATCGCACCAAACCCCATGCTCTTACATGAAGTCAGTGCCAACTAGTATTATAATCTGCCCAGGTAAGACTATTGCTAGTATTGTGTTGAGGATTGATATAAACCATAGAGGAAAAGCATTATATGCACCTTAGAAGTAATATTTTGCAAGACCATCGTTCCATAAACCTTAGCATGGTCCACATCAGGAGAGAGTCTTAATTTTTCACTAACTTTGTAAAGACAATGTTAATTGGAGCTGCAATATTAATGATGGCTCAAAGCTTTACTCAATTAACTTAAATATTGTCATAAGTACAATCAGAATAAAATGAAATATTGTTCACTTGAAAAATAGCGTTATCGTCAGATGAATCAAGTGATTGAAAAAGCTATTCAGTTATATTGTAGAATTTTTCCTTAATGGTGGTCATTGAAATCAATATATTGACATCATCCAACGCACAACTATCTGGCTCCACGTTCACTTGCTTGTCTTGAGCCTGCTTCAAATATGGCTGCACCACCTTTTCAATCTTTTCAAGCTCAATTGCCTTTGCTTTTGAATGGGTAATCACATGAGCATCATTGGCCTTTTTGCCTGTTTTGTACAGTGGTTCTATTAAGTCAGGTGGAACTTGGAAATAGGTGAAAATAGACTGTTCTTGGTCTATTCCGCCTGAAATTTTCCCACATAGAAGACTTGACTGTCAGTAGGTACAACCACATTAATATTGTAACTTTCTAGTTCTGCAAACGGCGCAATATGGCCTTCTATGCTACACCTGAAACAGATGAATCAAGTTCTTACATTTCTCATCTTGGGTTTCTTGAACAAACTATTTCTAGCTCCTTGTTGGACACTCCCTATTATTATCAGGGAGCTTCCTTGAATGATTTGAAGTGCTGTTACTGGAATTTCAGTTGATTTTGTCTGGGGCTCAAATGTGGTCCCACAAATCTGTAAGAAATCTACTATCTGTCAGGTTTCATATCCAAATTCAGGGCGGAGGTCATGGCCCAATTCAGATCATTATGCGGCCAAAGGCCTATTTTATTGCAATCTTCGCGTCAAAGATGGTCAATACTCCTGCTCTGGTGAGTATCTGGGCTTCCTGATAGAACTGGCCAGTAAAGATATTAATAATCTTATTCTTTTTTACTGGTTGCCCCTAAATTCTTGTTTCCATTAACAATGTGTTCAGGGACTCTAAACTCACCCATTATAGCATTCTTTACCTCTGCATAAGTCCACTCATTAGCAGCTAATATAATAAAACAAGATTTTGACTTCTAGTATCAAGGCAGTTAATCACGGTAATTGCCTTTTGTAGGTCTCCACACCAACCATGATCATCTTGATAAGACTAACAATGAAGGAACATTATTCCTTTGGGTTTCCAGCAACTTTAGAGTTGAAGAATCTCCACATCCTTGAGGGGATTGTCACTGTCAGTAAATTGACTTTTCCGTCAACAGTGAGCTCTGCTAGTTGGCAGGTCAATCAGTATGAAGACCGGCTGACCATTGCCATTTCACCTTAGGCTATGGGCCCACCAGCGCCTTCTGACCCCTAGGCGTGTCACCCGCGCCATTTGGGGATCCCCAACATAAACTTCAAACAACAAGAATAAATATTAACTTTTATCACAAAAGAGAATAGGCGAAGGGAAATATTTATTGAAAGGGAAGCATCAGGTATTTATACTCAATTCAGGCTACTGCAATTATTGTAGACCTATTGGCTTCTCACCATACCATTCAACTAACCTTTCTCTATTCATTCCTCTGAGCTTCTCTCTCTTCCTTGGCGTCAACCCTCTCACTCCGCCTTACAATATCCAATTATTAAGTTTAACTCAGCCTCGGCATTAAGTCACCTGTGAGCCAAATAAATCATTATTTAAACTATTATCAATTTTGGTTTTGACTTTTTAGTCAAATTATGCGCCAGAACAGCTTTTGGTTGCTTGGTTTAAACTCAGAATACTTTGGATTCTCGCTGACAAGTTGTTTTGACTCTTTTAGTCAATATTTTGGTTTAAGCCTTCTTCAGGTGACATCTTAGTTTTGACTTTTATAGTCATTATTTATATTGGGCGCTGGAAACGACTTTAGCCGCCTTGAACTCGAAATCCTCATCTTCCACCAGCATATAATAAATTAGTACAAAGGAATCATCCTTAGCTACTAGCTGCCAGTGATTTGTAAACCAAATCAGGGTGTGGACTAGCCCCAACCAAACCCATCATCCAATCTTGGCGGAATACCACTTTTTCTCAACCCAGTTTGGAAAGCAACTACCCAGAAATCATATAAACAACCACAAAATCCAGTTGGCGAGCCCCTCTGCCAGGATTGGTCATAGCATTTCAAATATCAATAAATTATTGGAGTAACCCATCTGGTTAAAATTTCGACATTTCCCCCACTTAACCAGATAGTATTCCTCTTACTTCCTTCCTTGGCGTGTGAGACAGGCGTTCAGAGCTTGCCCCTCCCCAACACAAACAATCGCTGGATTTCTAACCAACGGTTAGGTGTTAAAATAGCATGCTCCCCCTCCCTGGCCAATCCAGTGGCTCCTCCTGCCTCCTAACATGAACCTTCGGTTACTCCAGCACCAACAAGAACCCCCTGTAACGAGCACCACTTTCAGAAAATTGACTTTTCTGGCAACATTGGGCTCTGCTAGTTGGCAAGACAACCAGTATGAGGACTGGCTGATCCTTGCCATTTCGCCTTAGGCAATGGGGCCAGCAGCATCAGCTGACCCCTAGGCATGTCACCCGCACCATTTGGGGATCCCCCAGCCTAAACTCCAACCATAAAGAATAAATATTAACTTATATCACAAAAGAGTATAGGCAAAGGGAAATATTTATTTAAAGGGGAGCACTAGGTATTTATACTCAATTTGGGCTACTGTGCCCATTGCAGACCTATCAGCTTCTCGCCATACCATCCAACAAACCATTCTCTCTTCATTCCGCTAAGCTTCTCTCTCCCCCTGGCGTCAACCCTCTTGCTTTATCATTCCCTATGTCCAAATAATAGTTTTGGCTCATCCTTGGCCTTCAGTTGCTGGTGAGCCATATATATTATTATATAAATGGTCATTTTTTTATTTAACCGAGGTAAGCTGACCAGGGGATGGACATTACCAAACTAAAACTAAAAATCATAATAAAAATTAACAACTCAAATAAAACGGCCAAAATGGATGGATCAATTGAATCATACCTAACAAAATATCCAACCAGGTGGGCAGCGAATACTGCTATCCCTCCATGGTAGACGGGGAGGGGGGATTGGGGGGCTCGTCTTCAGCTGCATCCATCTCATTCCAGAGTAGGGTTCATGTTAAGGCAGATAGTAAGGGTGTGGGGGCATTGGCGGCATGTGGTTCAATATCCTTGATGACTGGAACTTCCAAATAGTTGCCAGCCATCATTATACCAACGATGTATTTGCCCAAAGTGTCTTCAGCTTTGAGAGGGCATCTGGGAATTTAATTAATGTGGCAATGTTGGTTCAGGTTATTTTTGCTTTCAGATTCCGTGCTACTGTTACCACATTCTGGATGGCTTCAGTGACGTTTTTGTGTAAAATTTTCATGTTGATCTTACTTTGTGCAGTAAGATTCGTGGGGATGACAGGAGGTGGAATTCCTCCTGTGAGTGCAGCCACAGATTTGGCAGCAGCTTTGCGAAGAGGATGACAATCTGGTGTGGCATCTGCTTCTACTGCAAGCTGGTGGTCGCTGTAGAACAGTTTGGCTTTAGGTTGTGGGACATATTTCTGAGGTGGGAATTTTGCATCCCATTATGCGTTACAGAGCTGCTCAAGTTGCAGTGTTGGTTCTTTGATGATATTACCTTATTCGTTGATTTCATCCAATAATTCCCGTGGATTTTGGTTGAATTGTATTAGGGAATCAGCATATGGTTGAGGTTTGTTTGATTTGTTTGCAGATTCATAGGATCAAACTGGGATCCAATCTGATGTTTTGTTGGATGAATTATTTATGGCATTGGGGCAAGGTGGGTGCTGATTGGTGGCTGTAGGTGCAGCTGCAGCATCAGGCATTGGAGGAGGGGAAGGTAGGATTCTACCCCAAGTTGGAGTTGGTGTGGGGTGGGCAGTGGATTGGTGGGCGTCAGTCAAACTTTTGGTGTCAGTGGAAGTTTCTGAGTATGGGCATTTGTGTTTTGAGTGGTCTAACTAGAAACAGTATGGACAAGTCGTTTATCCGCCCTCAACGCGGTCCCAGAACAGATGGTTGGGGGCAGATGTGATGGTGGCATGAGGGGGAATTGCCAAAGAAATTTTCATAAATTCAGGGCTGATTGTGGTATATGCCTGAGGCCCATCGAGGCGTGTGGCCCCATTTGGGACCACAAATTGTAAGATGGGGCTGGCGCCGTAGGCTGCCAAACCTTCCATCAGCTCCTGATGGAGCACTTTGGGGGGGGAGGTGGGTGGGAAAACCAGTGAACTGGACCACCAAGGTGGTGTCCATTGGGAGCCAGGTCCAAGTTGTTGGGAGAGGAATATTGGTAAAAATTAATGGCACCGTTGCTGCAGTGGCTGCATCAGCTTCACAGGGGAAGCCAAGATCAAAGTACCCCTTATAGGGGCGGAAGTCAATAAAACAGGCTGGTGTCATCACCACCTGAGCCATTTTGATAATGGCTTGGTCATCGTAGGGGAAGAATTGCCCATATTTGACCCTAAGGCTGAAATGCATGTTGCTCTGGGGGAGCACCAGGGGGCAGCGGGGCACCGCTTGAGTTTGGGCGAGATGGGCATCAAGATCCTTGGGAGGAACGAATTGTCCTAAGGGTTTGGAATGACTGGGCGAGCCAGTCCAAGCGCGTTTTCCTGTCAGATAGAAAATGGAGGGGGATTTTTGCCGCCGCCCCATGCTGGGACAGTCAGTGGGGGATCTGACAACGTCAGAGCAAGACTTCAGTGTGTGATTAAGTGTTTGCTTTTAATTTACCAAAATTAATTTGCTCAGAAAGCTACACCAAGCAGAGAGAGATATAAATGATCATTTTTAGTTTCAACTTTTGGGTTGAATTATTATGCGCTGGAAACAGCTTTGGACACTAATTTAAACTTGAGATATTTTGGCTTCTCACTTACAACTTTTCTTTAATCTTTCAGTCAATCTTTTGGGGGTTTTCCTTATTCAGGTGACATTTCAGTTTCAACTTTTATAGTTGATAATTTATAATAGGTGCCAGAAACAACTTCAGCCGCCTTATACTTAATATCCTCATCTTCCACCAGTATATAATAAATTAGTACAAATTAATTATACTCAGATACTAGTTGCCAGGAATCTGTAAACCAGATTAGGGTGGGGATTGGCTCTAAATAAACCTATCATCCAATCAAAGCATACTGATTCAGCTTAGCCCAGTTTGGGGAGCAACTACTCAGCAATCATATAAATAACCACAAAATTCAGTTGATAAGCCTTTCCGCCAGGATTGGCCATTTCATCCTAAATGTTAATAAATCATTGGAAAAATCCATCTGGTAAAAATTTCTACAGAGGTAAAACTCTAAGCTAACAAAGATTCTTGTTTGATGACAGGAATTGTGATCTGGGCCAACAATAGTTCATGTAGAGATGTGAACTTGTTTACTTAAAAAACACTTAGGCAACTGATGCCTACAATAAACTTAGATATTAGTAAAATCTAGTATGATAAGAGCAAAGGTAACTTTATTAGGGATATTATTTTGATATATATAGGTAACATATGGCAATATAATAATAACCTATAAGAAGTGATCAGTATTGATTGTCATAGATTAACCTTACTACTATTCATTGGCCTGCAGTATTTGAAATGTTAATGGTCAAAACTTTCCTTTGGCTTAATTTCAAAGTTGTGGAAATTACACCTGGAAGTCTGAAAACTAAAGCTATTGAAATTTGTCCCAATAACTTCTTAGAGGTCTGATAAGCAAATTAGCCATAATTGATCTCTTTTTTTTTAGTACTAGATGGTCCCAAGCCATAATTGATCTCTTGATCTTCATAAATGTAAATTTAAAGCTTCCTTCTTGGAACCCTAAAAGTCATCAAGATAGCTCCAATAAATTGAATTCTAAGTAGAGTCTTCCTCCTAAAAAGCCTAAAAATAATTGACACTAATTAATGAAATTGAAATTTGGTTTTTCTTTTCCGTTACAATCACAAATTGCAACCAATTTGATCCAAAACAGATAAAGTTTGATAATTAGCAAGGGGAGATGAGTACGCGTCCAATGCTGAGTAAGGGCTGGGCAAATGTGGTGAAAGGCACAGATCACTGTTTGCACCGCCTAAAGTTTGAAAACGCCCTGGGGACACCGGTGGCCTTGATAAAAACAAGAAATCTGCGGTAATTATTTTGTTAAAATCTTGGAATGTCAAACCAAATGTAACCAGTACGCAAAACTCCCCACTCACAGCCACTGTCATCAGTGAAATTTGGGGTCAAAGTTTATCTGGACATTAATTCAACAGCTCTCTGGGAGAAGTTTTGTGAGGATGTACGCACCCACTTCCCAGAAGTCATGTATCTAGCACTGCACTTGATGACCTGCAGTTGGTCATACCTCAGGTTTGAAACAGCAAAAGCAGCAGACACATCTGAACAGGTGCGCATGATGGGCAATTCTGGAGGTTCAATGGGTGGTTGAAACCAAGCGCATGTGATGGACAAAATCAAATCAAGTCTTTGTAACTTTTTATTTTCTCCCCATGACCATTAAGCGTGAAGTCCTTGAGAGTCATCTCAAAGCAGGACTACAAAGCTATGGGGAAATCAGCTCCTTTGAAATGCAAAAATTATTACCGATGCATGAACTCATCACAGGTAAGCCTTCTGAGGTGATCACCCCGTTCTTAGGGGTAGCTGAGGACATAACTAAGATCCCACACATTGTGACACTCACCATCAATGAGCAACAGGCTCAACCATTCCGTGTAAAAGTTGAAAGCGCATTGCCCATATGCACTCATTGTCAGGCGTTTGGACACAAGCTACACAATTGTCCCACCAGAGAGGGAGTCATCTCGAATGAAGCTTTCTCAGTAGCATTGGGAGAGGGACAAATTGAGCCCACATTAGATTATAGTGTCACATTCCAAAAGGGTGAACAGGGATGCTATATCCAGGTAAAACCTGTGTCCTTATAAGAACAAAAAGAGCAAACCAGAAACGCCAAGAACAGGCTAAGGCAGTGGCCACGGCGGCCTCTGCCATCCACTTGCCCAAATCCAAGATGAACAGGCTGAGTTTTACACTTTGGTAGAATTCCAAAATCCAATCCAATCATATGGGGGGACCCAGCCCATGAACCTGCAATATGTTCATGATACACACCTGCTGGATTCATGCACAACAAACGCAAGGGTTTTTTAGCCCATAATTAGGCAAGTTTTTTGGGAAAGAATTGTTGGACATACTTGATGGTGCACCACAAATCCCCAGTAACCTGAAAAACTGCAAAGAGAAAAAGAAACAACAACAAAACAAGAAATCCACGGCTAAAGCCACCCTCAAAGATAATACCTATACCCCTAATGATATGACAACTTCAAAAACTCGCCTACAAACACAGTTGGCTGAAATTGCACATCAGCAAGGAGTGGCTGTGCCTAAGGAGCCATCCCCTCACTCCTAAGGAGTGATAGGGGTATCCTTTACAAATAGAGACATTGAACATTGCCGGATTCAAGGCCTCCCCATCCCAGGCTAAAAAATTGAGCTTCCTACAAATAATTTACCTGTGAACATCCTGGCAATCCAGGAAACCCACTGTCCACAAGGTGCTGAGGACACATGGGCAACCATGCTCCTCCCCTCCCAATCCTTTTGGTCACCGCACTGTGGGGTGCTGATATGGGTGAATTGTAATTTTAAGTTTTTAGAAAAAACAACACATCTTGATGGACGTGTGCTCATTGTGACCTTTTCATTGGATGCCAAAGTGCACACAATAATTAACATCTATACCCTGACCTGTGCATTATTTTAATAGGAAAAAAATCTCAGCCGTGGCCTCCCTCCCCCTCCCATCCAAATTTTTGTGGATGGCAACCTAAACTGTTGAGACAACCCAATGCCAACCAATGACCACCCATGCCTACTTACTGCAAATACATATAAAATCTAAGTGATGAAAGCCACCTTGGGCCTCTTTGATACCATTCCCAAGCAAGCACCATTACTACCCAACGTGTCACGTCCCCATGTACACAATGGGCAGCTGGTGTCTATGTCCCATATAGAATTCATTCTGGCCCCACTGGATTTTTGCTCCCCAATCTCACACTTCAAAACAACAAAATAGATTTCTTGGACCACAGGATGGTCTCAGTGTTATTTACTTTATTGAGTCCAGTGCCACAGACACCTAAATGGAGTGAACTTCTCCCAGCCAATCTCACGTTACCCACATCATCAAGTTGGATGGACACTGCCACATCGACACAAGAGTTCACAAATCCTTTCTGTGTGGATCCCCTGTAAACCTGGTAAAAATTCAAAACAGCCACAATTTCCAAGCATGCCACTTTTCATTGTGGCACTCTTGGGCTGCCTTGGCAGTCATTAAACGCGCCTTGGTGGAGGCGGACCACTTGGAGAATAATGTCTCCACATCAGGGTACAGTCCTGCATGGGGTTGTAAATGGGTTAAAGTATTGGCTCATCTTAATGTGCTGATCTGACAACACAAACAGTGCGTGTTTACAGTTTAAAGCAAAGAATATTATTGTAGAGAGAAAATCTCTGCGTACTTTTTCCACCAATTTTCTGCCCTGTGCCAAAACTTGGCCTGCACACAGGTAAGGCGTTTGGACAAATCCATTGCAGAAACGTTAGACAAAGTATTGACCAAAGTTCAAAAATATATTTCAAATTATACAGGGCTGACCCAGTCGATCAAAATGAAATATATGAATTTATTGCTGGCGCACACATTCACACCATTTCCCAATATCCAGAGATTATGAATTTAATGACTCAAGATGAACTCTGGTATGCCATTTGCAGTGCACCACACAGAAAGGGCCCAGGTCCAGATGGTATTCCTATGAGTTTTACAAGAAAATATTTAATTATTTATCCCTCTAATGATAGCCTCAATGAACAAATGTCTCTTAGAGACACGTCTCCTCCCAGGGGGACAAGAGGCTTATATGGTAACGTTGTTTAAGAAGGGGAAATGCTAGACTTGGCAAGCTGGCGCCCTATTTCCCTCACTAACACTGATACTAAAACATTAACTAAAATAATGGCTAACCGCTTAGAGGGAATTGCCTCTGAGGTAATATTCCCAGAGCAATTTGGCTTTATCCCCAAAAGGTCAATTTGGGGCAATATACACACTGTGGATAATGTATGCCAATCCACAGCTACTGTGGCGCTTGTTTTTTAGATCAACAGAAAGCGTATGACAGGTTCTCTCTCAGTTTCTAAAACATAACCTCTTTAATTACTCAAGTTTCAAATCTTTCTTTCCACTTGACATCAATTTTGAGAGATTAAAGAAAAACAAGTCGATTTTCCACCACCGCCCCACCACACCAATCTTCAAATTTATGTCCTTGGATCCACCACCAGCTGCCCCAGTATGGGGCAGCTGGTGCTCCACCTGCTAGCATTTATCGCCCAGCAGGCAAATGCATGCGGACTAGCTCATCCAGTCTGCCAAATACATCTGGTCCTTATGCCCCCCCAAAGGACTTAGCATTCCACCTCGCATGAGCCCACCCAACCCAACCCGCCCCACCCCCTAGCCCTACCCTGATACAACATTCTGTTTTGCCACTGCGTCAAGTAAGGACATCTATTCCTGTAAACTGACAAATTGATAATCGAGCTGACAACAGCCATCTTTTCACCAGCAGGGTTTATCAACTTCTGCCCATACAAGGGCTATTTCAATATTGGATTCCCCACTGAAGAGGATGCAGCTGTTGCAGCAGATATACAATTAATTTATAAAAATACCCCTGTTACCACCACCTGAACACGCCTCCCGGATGATACCACACTTGTGGTAACCTTTACAAATCTCCCCTCACAACTCCCCCTCAAGAAATTTATGAGGAGTTGATGTTGAGGTTGTCCACTTATGGTGAAACCCCCATCCTCCAATTCATTGTCCCAAGTGGTGCTGAACGCCTCGTGGCATCTCAGGTAATGGCCACTATTACACCCACCAGCTGAACATGGCCCAGCACATCCCACCACGTGCCTATATCCCAACCGCACCCAACCATTTCTTTTGGGCCCACACTGACAAGGGGCGCACAATTTTCCCCCTCGGCTATGAATTGGACCACATTAAAAAGGTATGTCAATATAATTCACACCCTGCAAACATGGACAACACCACCTTAGAGGCCACACCAACAGCGTTTGAGTGGGGATTTTGGCTGCCCCCACCCCCCACAGACCATGCACTCAAATCAGAAGCAAAATCTAGCACCTCAAACCCAAGTTGGCCAATGCACACCCATGCCAACCAATTGGGTGCAGGATTGGACCACTGTGATAATCCAGAAAATCACCCGCCATAAAATTTTACCAAATCAAAAACACCTTCCCACATACCTTCCTGAATCAATCAAAATTCCTGTAAATTATTGGAGGAAGTAACTGAATCAGGTGAAATTGTCCTATTACCAAGCTACCCAATTGATTTAAATCCTTACCTGAATTCAAACTTTTATACCCCAGCCCTTACCAACTGGTATATCTGTAAACCCAGAGTCTTTTTCCAAAGTGACCACAAGCTTTCTGTGGATGTGGTGGTCAATCCAAATAATCCCTGTACTAGCATACTGTGTGCAAAATTAGTCTCAGAATTTAAAAATGGGCTGCACACCCCCTTGTTCCCCTTCAACTTTCTTCCTACCGCAAAAGAGGAAATCCAACGCCTCCACAAAACTGTTACCACCACTGTCAAGCATGTAACTGAACTGGCAAATTTTTCCCCATACACATGCACCACAAGAACAAAAACTACGAAATTAGAACAACTTTTCGATGAACACATCCAGGCTGAACACCACATTGCTGAACTCAAAGAGGCTTTAATCCAGGCCAAATAGTGATATCAACAACTATCTACTCCAACTCGAACCTCATCCCATGGATGCTCCAACCCCCTACTCTCAGCATTGATCCGCCTCTACAATGATAAGCCTGAAGATGACCCGCCTGGTCCCCCTCCCCCTCCGCCATGAGGGGATAAGTGGATCGCCGCTATGCCACCTGGTAGGTAATTTTCTCATTTCTTTTTGTGCCTCGCTGCCCAAAAAGGGCAGTCAATTCATGTTTATTTTTTTAGTTAGTTTAATTTTGGAGTTTCAATTTTGGTATTGTCTGTCCCCTGGTCAGCTTGCCTCAGTTAAATAAAAAGCGTATGACAGGGTCAACTGGGAATACTTCATGGCCTGCCTTCACCAGTTCCACCTCCCCTAACAGTTCATAAGTTGGGCAATGATGCTCATTGAACCAGCTACAATGGCAGTATGAGGACAGTTTTACCAACTGATGTGATTCGGCCTCAGAGGGGCCTTCGCCAAGGGGACCCTCTGAGCCCACTTTTATACACTTCAGCCTTAACCCACTTCTCCGCAGTGTAAATGCACGTCTTACTGGTGTACAAGTGCAAAGCCAAGTAACAGTTAAGATGCTTGCATTCATGGATGATTGTGTGGTTGGGGTATCCAGCAACCATGACGCACGCACACTGGTATCCACAATCTGGGGATACTTCATGGCTAGCAATGCAGCCCTCAACACATACAAAACCGACATCATCCTCCTTGGTAGATATAAAACACGCTGGTCTACGGTGCCCCTCAATCAGAGGGACTCAGTAGTTCAATCTATCATCAGAGTACCCAGGCAATCACACCAAAACGCTCATCTCATGCTACCTTTTGTGACCAGCCCCACTGAGGGCTCAGTGCGCCTCCTGGGATTATGGATGGAGGCGGGTGGATATGCCAATTCAACAATGTAACACCACATACTAGCTAATGTAACAAAGCGTATTGCATCATTAAGGGATTAACAAACCAGCTTAAAGGTATAGTAGTGCTTGCCAACACTACGCTTCTGTCAAAAGTATGGTTTGCAGCCCATGCCATCGCTTTCTCCCCATCTTTTTTGCTTTGTTATATACCTCTTACAAGGGTAGCTTTGGCTAGGTCAATCTCCCCCTGTGCAATTGAAAGTTCTCTATGGTATACACCAAAGTGGGGGAATGGGCCTACTCAACTACGTGGACCAGGCATCCAGGATTCTGGGTACATGGATTGCTTCAGTAACCAACCCCTCACTCCTAACACAACACTGGTCGCGCGGCACAATCCAACTTTGCCACATCCTTGGCCTCCATAGCCCCACTAACCCCAACTCTCTTCTTGCATATATGGCAACCCACCCATCTGCTGAAGGCCCACACGGGACCCCCGCCCATTTTAAAAGGATCCTCCTTAATATGAGGAGCGCAGAATGGAGAATCAGTATCAGTAAGTATACCTCGCAGAGGGGCCGTCCTACTCCTCAATTTAAACAGGAAGTACAAGGACAAGCCGTTTTGAACAATTTGATACCCAGGAGGTCCCCTACCATAGCCAGAGTGGAATATCTGGATATGTTGGACATCCCATACTCTCTAAAAACCCAGAAGGACATCTGGAAGTAAATGTATCACCCTCTTCTATAGCCACAGGTTCGTTCACATGTGTGGCGCTGCTTGAAACAGGTATACCATACTGCAAAGCAATCCAACGCATCACGCTCTTCATGTGTTGTGTGTGGCCAATATGGGACTTTGGTCCACCTCCTGGAAGAGTGCTCACCTATACAAGCGATCTGGCGTGAGGTTCAGCGTCTCTTTTGCCAGGAGCAAACACAGACCTTCGCCTATCTAAGAACATCTTCGCCTTGTCCTTGAATTCCCCATTATGTCTTTCCCTCTAAGCCTTAGTGGTGGCAATTGCTATGTGGACTATCCACACGGTTGTCCTTGATGCCATTTTGGGCTACACTCCCACCCTCCAGGAAGCTGTACGACAATTCCTGTTGCACCTTATGGACCACTTTCAAGCATGGGTGTTTAAATATTTACCATCCAGTCAACAACAGTTGGTCTCATCCTAGTTCTTGGTATGGTTCATTACTTAAGACCCTTTCCTTCATACGTGCTCAATAGTGGCGCAAGCCTCTACTCACGAAACCCCTCTTCCTTTAATTGGCGTTCCTGTTGGCAACAGAAGGCAGATTTAGCTTCTCTGGGGTGCCTATCGCTTATATTAGTGCTTGGTTACTGTTACATATCAAAATGTCTGTCTCATGGTCAACCTTCTCTAAATAAATTTAAAATAATAAATGAAATTAGCATCCATCCCCAATTGATTACAGCATTAGTATCATAACTTGTTGGAAAAACTCAAACTGGGTAAAATACCAACAGTACCATTGCCACCTCAACGCAAACCAAAACCTTAACCCTGCTAGCCTTCACAAGGATATAAAACCTCTTCAATTTCAGGTCTTCACGCTTGCCTAGCCTACATCTTCTTCTAAAGATACCTTAACTTACTAATCATAGTCTGCTTCCCCTAGGGGTTGACTTGATTTCTGTTATGGCAATGACTAATAAGCCTAGGACAGCCTGCAGTCTGGATGAGTAGACACCAAAAACACAAGCCAGGATACCAAGGGTATAGCCTCCCACAGAAATTTGTATAAACTGAGAAAGAGATAACTGAGTGACGTATCTCTCTTTCACTTTGTATCACTTATTTGATCAAATTATAATTTTAAAATAGTTTTTTAGTCTCAACTGCCTCTTGACTGCACCAAAACCTAGCTTATGTCAACTACTTTGACGCCTGGTGCCTCCATGTGGGGCGGTAGTGCGCCACCTCCTGGCGTTTATTGGCACCGATGAAATGCCACCAGGTTGGCCCAGCTCGCCCCACAAATATTATAAATCTTTACATCCCGCCTCAGGACCTAGCACACCACCTTGCATGCTCCCAGGCGGTGCTCAGAATCCCCTGGTGCTCCCTTAGAGCAACCTGTGTTTCAGCCTTTGGGTTAAATATGAGAACCTCTTCCCCTACGTGAGCGCGGCCATCATCAAGGTGGCCATAGCAGTCTACAAACCCACTAGATTTATTGTTTTCAGCCCCTTTAAGGGGTACTTCAACATTGGCTTCTCTTGTGAAGCCCACGCCATGGCAGCACAGCTGCCCTTGATTTCTAAAAATACACCAATACCAACTATCAGAACTTACTTTCCAGATGAGGAAATACTGGTGGTCCAGTTCACCAGCTTGACTTCCCACCTCTCCCTAACGCCTCTGACACGAGATCATGGATGGCTTGGCTGCCTATGGTGCCAACCTCATGATGCAGTTAATGGTGCCAAATGGCGCAGATTGTCTCACTGGACCTTGTGCATTTGTGACAAACAATTTTTTCTGTCACAACGCCCACCTCATGAAACCCCCACGCCATAATCAACTACGCCCTGATCATCCCATCTGGATATGCATCAAAAATGGCCGCTTCATTTGCCACAAGTGCTTCACTCTTTATCATTAAAAGTGAGAGTGCCCAGCGCTTTCTGCTGAAGCTTTCCACTGCTCCACCTCTGTCATAAGCCCCGCCTCTGATTTTACTTTTTATTGGGGATCTGTCATGGAATCTGATAATTAAAGTAAGACTGGGCTTCCAATCTGGGTGTTTAACAACCCAGTGGAAATCCCAGGATGCCAAGATCATAGCAGTTCTGAGCAGTTGTAGGAGAGATCCCCTATTACTCTAGTGAGAGAAATAGAAGTTAAAAAACATACCAAAGGCCCCCATAACAAACCAAATGGCTGCAATGGGGGCAACCACAGGTCTTGCTGGGACATCCCCAAAGGGTGGGAAAGGCAAGGAGGATGACCAATCCTCCTGAGTTTGCAGTTTTTAACCTTTAGCTTCAAGTTCCCAACCGTTTTGGACTGATCATCATAGTAAAAATTCTGAAAAACCATAAAAATTTTCAAAATTTTTGAAATGATGATCAGCTTCACAAATTGAATCGAATTGAATCTCTCTGACCATTAGGAGGCCTTGGGCCTTGTCTTGCATCCATTGAGAGGTTTTGGGTTTGGTAGAGAGATTGGGTGCATCACCAACGTGGAGGATCAATTTTACAAAATGTTTTGGGCAGGATTGACCCTTGGTAAATGGCCCAGATGGTTTGGTGCCTGGTTCCAACCTTGTGGTGGTGTGGATGGCGAGTCCTCACCTCCAAATGGAGAATTGCAATTATTGGAGACGGCCTCATTCCGCCTGAATTGTATCAAACCGCTAGTAGACTGGCGAGGTGGATTAGGTTGAATTCTCTGATGATTTCACGGAGTAAGGGGGCGGACCTGAAGCTGGTCCACCAGTTGCCAGATGGTAACCAGGTCGTTGTGAAAAGTTTGGCAGATCTGAAAGCTCTTCTGAAGCAGTGGATTGTTGTCATAGGCTGGTGGCAAATTCTTGGATCATGATCACCATTTGGTGGGGCACCGGATTGATGGCTTGGAGGGCACACTCAATGACCATTGGCCCTAGGCGCAGAGCGCTGCATACTTTGCTGGGTTAAGTAAAAGTGTGGTGAAGAAAGCGACAGAGCTCGCAGAGTGGGTTTTGGAGGGAATAGTTTTATTAAACTTAAATGTGAAAATGGACTGACAACTTCTCCTTACAGATGCAGTTGCCTTATATATGTGAAGTGGGGAAAAGGGGGCCATGGGTATGTTTTTCCTGGAAAGCAGTAGCTGACGTACTTATGGGTACTCAGCCTGGGTTTAGGGCTTTTTTCATTCAGCTATTGTAAAGGTCACAAAAGCTCTGGCAATGTAATCATTGGATCCGCCAGGGGGACCCTCACCAATCCAAACATAAGCAGATTAACTCAGATTGAAGGAGCGGCCGAATTTGGTTCTGCCATGGTTGATTATGATGAATTTTTAAAAGCTTTTTAAAATTTCCCAAAAGCAAATTTCTGACTCAGATTGGCTTTCCCAGACCCAGATTTTTGGATTCTGTATCCTGGACCAGGTTTTCTGACTTGGGAGCCCTTTCCTGAGTTTTGAGGCTCATTTTCTTCTTTCCCAAGGACTTAAAAGATGGCGGAGTGGGGCTTATTGGGAGGGTAAGCTGCTATTGAAGGCTTCTGGTCTGTATTATTTTACAGACCTCTTTTTGTCCTTTCAACCAGAGCAGAAGCAGCCAAATGAGGTACTGTGGTGGGGTTTTTTGATGCCAATGCAGTGACCCAACGTTCATCAACTACATGACCCAAGTCCCCCAGTTGAGCCAAGGGCCTCACAGTGGCATTAGGTCCCTTCTTCTTCTTCCTAAAAGGGACCTTTTCCCAGTCTAGCCCAAGAGGGTGGCTCTCTAGACTTACAGGATCAGTCCATAAACCCTTACCCTTGACCGCTGTAGGTGCTGCCCCCACCACTCTGTGCACCCAAGTTTTGACTGCCTGACTCACTCCTGTGCAGATGACAGCTCATGCGCTGGAAGAATTGCCATGGTCCACTGTGCATGGCAATCAGAAGCTTCCAACCCAACTACTCCTGTAGATGGCCTGCTCTGGTTGTGTATAATCCCTTTGAGGCTCTTAAATGGATTGATGATGCAGGCTACCCCTACGGAATTAATCCTGGAATTTGACTGGTAAGAATTCTTTGCACAACCACCCAATTCCACTCCCTGCTGCCATCTTCCGTCCTCATGACGTCTTTCCCAATTTCCAAAAACTATTTAAAAAAAGCTGTTGATGCAGCCACTGCCCCACCAACTCCCTCCTCCACCAAGCCCTCCATATAGCAACTGAGCCACTTTTTGAGGGTTTTAGTACCTAAATTCCCTGTGGATTTCCCTGAAGATGGCAAACTTAATATTGAAGAACTTGCTTTTGCAGCTGGCCACATGTGCGTTAATGTGACGAGATCTTTGCGTTGTGACCCCAAAAACCCCCAAACCCACCAACAAATTAAATTTTTACATGTATGTCTGATCCTATAACCTCCACCAAATTCAACTTGCCCAATATTTCAATGTGATGCACACCACTAGACTTATTGATGAGGAAAATCCTCATATCTTTCTCTTTCTGCCGCACACTGCTGATGCTCCCACCCTCCCTTTATCTGCCTTCTCCCGCCACCTGAAGCTGGCGCCAGATAAAAATCCCCCTCTTCCCCTTTTATAATGGATGCTTAGGCTAACGCCATGGCACCATGCTAGAAAGTTTTTATCTAACTATCCCATTGTTTAGCACCCCATAAATAAAGATGCGTAGAGGACTCCCCTCTTGGGTTGGGAACCACTAGTACAAAAAAAGGGAAGAACTGAGAGTTGGTGAATAAACGAAAAAAGTTACCACCGTACCCACTGGTAGCCACATGGTAGTAAGAGTGGCTGCCGCAGATTCCAAGGAGCAGTTTCTCCAGGCATGGCACGCAGGGTAGGATAATCATTAATAACATGGAGGCGGAGCTCACAGAGGTGCCATGGAACTTGGCAAACTGAGAGGAAAGAACCTTGAAGAGAAGGGCATGATTGCAACGCTGCAAGATGTCAAAGATGGGAGACAAAATAATGTGGGCCTCATAATGATACCCTCACTCAAGCAGGGAAATCAGTCTGAATACAGCACTATGGGCCAGTCATTGTGCAGTATGAGAAGCCTGGCAACTTGATGACTATCATGGCTAACTTGTATCAAAAATAATTAAAACTTATCTGTTTTGTGGGTTCTTGTTTATTGCAAAACAAAGAAAAGGAATAGACTGGCAGCAGGACCTGTTGGGGCCTGCTGTCCTAAGAGCTATATGCTTGGGGAACAGAGGGTTGCGCATAAACCTTAGTGAATAATATTGCGCTTGACTATGGTGTATGACATAATAACTTGCTATCAATACTGATTTGAATCTGACCTGACTGGTTAGATTGGTATCATATTTTTTACAAAGAATTTTGGTGGTGCAATTCCGCCTGGCAAGCTGATGATTTGTTTTACATCTAGTAGACCGCGCTTAAGGCCATGGCAGGTAGGGGAAGTCCTATTTTTGAATCAAATGGGTTCAGCACACCTGATCCTATTAAGGAAAGATCGCCTATAATGGCAGTAAGGAGGAGAGCTGGATGGATGATTTCAAATCTGAGAGCAACTTGAACGATTCAATTTCATTTAGTATTGACTTACTGCTATTAAGAAACCTGAACTAGTGGAGGATGTCTTCTGGCAGGGTGGAAGACTGTAAACTTTCTGCTAATGATGGATTCTGGCCACCGTCACCTCCTGACACACCCCATTGATATTCTATACCAACTCCTTGGTGGTGAGAAGAGGGAATAATGGTACAACCTTCAGGGAGTGGGACGTCACTCACATCTCATCCACCACATGGGATAGATTGCTCTGGGTGATGAGTGGGGAGGCAGCCTTCTTTACCCTTTCTTAGTCCTGAAAAAGATGTTTTCCTGGTTGAGGTGCAGAGGGTGCTCCCCAGTACTTACAATCTCCTACTAAAACCTTTCAATTTTTTAATACAAATAAGCTTATAATCAGCTAGGTGTAACCTTTGACAATCACTGTTAATCCACTCTTACAATCAAGCATCCCTTTTAATGGATGCACTAAAGGTTCCAAGATAACATGTAGCCTATATATAAGTTGACCAATCATCTATAACCCTACCATATTATATGATCACCTTAACCAATTTAATTAAATCTTAGGTTTCTCCATGAATAGTAAAATTTTATGAAAATCTTTGGTGAATACTGGATAGCCTAAAATTATATATCAACCCCTTTATTCAGCTCTAGAATATTTCTATAAACATGGGTAACTTTCTTTTTGCAGACGTTAAGTTCTAGGCTTATAAGACGTGATAAACCCTTAGTGTCGGCACTTTAAGCTTAATAGATGGACGTTGCATAGGCTGATATTTCAATTAAAATGATTCATGTTGTTATAGGAGAACTATTACGGTTGCACGCTTAAACAGTAGTAAGGATCCCATAAAAATTCAGTTTTTTGAAGGTGCTAAATGGTGTGGATCTCATGAATCTAGCATAAAGTATTAACAATATAATTAGTATTTAGTTTATCAGTTGGGTTAAAGTTTCACAATTAGTTCCAGAAGATAAAGTTATTGCAATATAAAGGCCCAAAATATGGAGTTAAATTATTTTACTAGTTAAAGGGTTTTATATATTATCTGTAAGAAGAAAACTTTTTTTTGGTATGTATTAATTTAAAGAACTAAAGTAGACATCCTGTTTATTTTGGGATTGCTGGAATTCTGGATACTTGGGTTGCTCTCTTGGTGCCAGTGCAGAATTCTAACAGTATGGCTGATGCAGTATGATTAGTACATCACACAGCTAAAAGAAATGGAACCAAAGTTCCCTTTAGTTACAACATGGACCCTTGTTGAAGAAGGGATTTATTATTAATTTAAATTAAATTATTTGTATTAAGGTAAATGATAAGGTTTATTAGTAGTGAGCTACACATTATTTAGAGTGCTAAGGCTAAAAGTGGAAGTGATAGAGAATTAAAGATAGGCGTGATATAATTTTCTAAGAGATGGTTTTTAAATGCTTAGCTTAGCAAAACTCTCAGCATTGGTTGCTGATAACCTAATAATAGTTAAAGACTTTTAACATAATTTCATAATTATAATTAATAGTATTTTAAGAATCAATTATCCTTGGCATTAATCACTAGTAATTGAGAGACTCAATTTATTGTCATAATTGATCCCTCATAGTTTTAGGATTATCCAGGAACTTAAAATGGTAATAATGTTTACCAGGGATGATCACTGACACATCAAATTGGCTCAACTCAAGTGAATGAAGAGCCCAATTCATTATTCACTAATAAACTTAATATTTTTAAGTTGTGAACCTTAGCAATAGGCTTCACCCAGTAAAGGATAAATCCTGACAGGGACAACTAATCTTATCAGAAGAATTAAGAATCACATTTATTAGGATCAGTGAGGTCAACATGTGGCTACTATCCAGGAAGTATTCAAGCTAGTGATACATCAAATTTCCCCAAATCTTATGGATTGACATTATGATTATTAAAATATCACCCTATTTAAGATATACAATTAGATTTTCACTATCACTTTTTTCATTAAACCTAAACAAACAATTATTGGGCCTAAAGGTGCTGGTGTTGATGGTAAGTGAAAAACAATAGGTACTATATATATTCATATGTTTGAGGTTGTTCAACCTCGAGGAAAATATACCACACTGGATTTGAGATAGGAATTGAAAATATAGTAATGGTGGACAAAACCAAGTACCAAGGCCAACCCTTCATACACGTGATCTGATAGTCCAGGAGTAAATTATTCACCTCACTGATTTTTATAGCAGGAACAAGGTATGGTGCGTGAATCCACATATATTATTATCCTCTTAGCACAGTAATAATAGATTTCTGTTATGACTGGGATTTGAACCCACATATGAGAAGCATAAGTAGGACGCAAATCTCACTATGGAAACACCCTTTTTATAATTTATATATAATAAGTAAATATTGATAGGTGTTAGAGTATTTGAAGTTAAAACCTGAGGTAAAGTAGAGAGGAGATTTTTAAATGGGTGTCTTCTCATTATTTCATTGAAGCAAGTATCTAGATATCTATCAAACCTTATTGATGCTCATCAATAAAGTATGTTATACCTTAGTAAGACTAAATGTTTCAATCTTTTTCTTAACCTTGAAATTACTTATTTTACTAATGAAAAAACAACCAAATGGAATATTTTTAATTTAAGCTAATAGATAGCTCTTTACATTCCTTTAAGCTACCCTGTCAGTGTAGATATTGCTTAGTAGATTTAAAACTAAATTTACTAACTAAAAATGAGCTATAGTGTTCATAAGGAGCAAGATCTTATTAAAAATATATGCCTGTATGAAATATTTCAGTTGAAGATTTATTTAACGTACCAAAATATAATAAGGAACATTACAACTTATAAACCTTAATAAACTATAACAGGACACTTGATTATAGCCAGCTTCAGAAATGTCTAAAAAGTTTTGTTAAACATGATATCATTGACCTGAGCACATGTGATTATATTCATAGAAGGTCAAATATGCTCTTCTTGATATCAGCTGCAACTCAGATCATATTTCAGAAAAAAGCCTTTCAGGTCCAGTGTAGCATGTACACTACCCATCCACCTCATATATAACATATTGTATACATTGGCTATTTAGCAAAAGTTATCAAATTATGACTTAAAGCTCTTGTTTAAATAGACTTGACTTCAGATATGGGTACTGTTACCTTGCTATGATGCAAAAAATAACATTAGCCTTAAATAGAAAGAGAGGCTAGATCCAGTATGCATAGTGAATACACTAGAGCCATATGAGACATTGAACAGAGCATAGATCAGATAAATAGTTAATTGAGCTAGCAAGTATATCTAGATAGGGTTGCAGGTAGACATTTCTAATATACTCAAAAGCCCTTCAGACAATAATTTAGATCTTTATGCGGCTATGTACCTTCAAATAAGTGCATCATTCAAAGTTCTAACTTTAGTTAAAGATTACAAATGATATGAGCTGTTTTAGTCAGAAATTTATATTTTTTAATTCCTAAATGTAAAGCGTTTGGTACCTGTAAAGGAAAGAGAATCAAATGAGGCCTTTGTTGTTGGGTTTTACATATAAACTTGGCAGTTTGAAACATGACAATAATATAAAATAACATTCCTAGGCGATTATTCATATATGTTAACATTATATTGTAGATAAATATCAACTGAACCAGAAGTTAAAAAAATAAATTTCTGATACTAGTGGGTTCCAGAGGTGGGGCGATAACAAGTCCCTGAACTGTCAGTGTGTTAGTGAATTTTAGTAGAGCTCATGTGTCACTATATGCTTGCAGAGTTTAGAAGATAACAAAGTTATCATTTTTAATAATTTTGCATTATAAAGTGGATATTAAATTTTATTAATACAGTTTAGTCCTTATACTAAAGTTTTAAGACATTATAAAGTTAACTCTATCAAAGTATATTAAACTCAAGGTTAACTATAGTATGAGTCAAATAGTATAGCATCCATAGAAATAAGATTTATTTATTTATTGCGGGAAAGGCTGACCATAGGACAGACACTTCCAAATATGACCCAAAAGAGACAAAACTTAGTAACAGGGAAGGCACCCCAGAGAAGCGATGCTATCTCTTGTTGCCAGCGGGAACGCCACTTATGGGGAGGGGGAGGGAATGTGTGAAGGGGCCATAGCTTCAATTGAACACGTGTGGAGGAAGGGGTCTGATTTGATGAACCAAACTGGGAACCAGGAGGAGACCAGCTGTCGGTGATGCAGTGGGAGGTATCCAAACATCCACGCTTGAAAGTGGTCCACCAAATGAGACCGGAATCTGTGGACAGCTTCTGGGAGGGTGGGGTGGAGCCTGCGATGGCATCCAAGACAATCATGTGGATAGTCCACATGGCGATTGCAACCACCAGAGCATGGAGGGATGGTGGAAGGGGGGAGGCCATTGATAGAGCAAACATATCTCTTGACAGACTGAAGGGATGTGTTTGATCCTGGCCCAGCAGACGTTGAACTTCACGCCATATCACTTTAGAGGTAGGACACTTCTCCAGGCGATGGAACAGCGCTCCATACTGGCCACACATGACACAGGATGAGTGTAAAGCGTTAGTGCGCTCAGCTGTATGATACACCCACCTCAGGCAGCGCCACACTTGGGAGCATATTTGAGGCTGCAACAGAGGATGGTGAGCGTACTTCCAGATAGTTTTTTGGGTCTCAATGGAGTATGGGATGTCCATCATGTCGAGGTAGTCCACCCTGGATAGGACATGGGGCCGTGTGGGGATCACACCATCTTGGATGGGTAGCCCCTGTACCTCTTGTGTGTACTGAGAAGAGGGGCGACCTCTTTGGGTTGTATGTCTGCTAATATGAATTCTCCACTCAGCGCTCCGCATGGAGAGGAGGATTTGTTTGTAGTGGGTTTTGGTACCGTGAGGGCCTTTGGCCGATGGGTGTGAAGCCCGGTATTTCATCAGGGAGTGGGGGTTCAATGGATTGTTGAGGCCCAATGCGCGGGAGAAGTTGGAGCGGGCCACGCGGGACCAGTGTTGGGAGGGGAGCGTAGGGGCAGTGACAGCCGCTATCCAGGTACCCAAGATCTTGGAAGCATGGGCTCTGAAGTCGAGCAGACCCATGCCACCATGATGATAGGGGCCAAACATGACCTCTAGCCGTAAGGTGGAGGGCGGCCTGACCAAAGCCATCCTTGCAGCAGGGCAAACAAGGATTTGAAGAAGCTTGGGGAGAAGGGGATGGCGTGGGCTCCAAACCAAACTTTGGAGAGGAGCCTAGAGTTGGCTAAAACAACCCTGCCAGTAAGGGAAGTAGGGTGGGCTCTAAGATAGGCGATGCGCTTCATCACATTATCTAGAATATGACTTCCATTACTGCTGATGCGTATCCACCTGCCTCCACCCACACGCCCAGATGGCGGACCAGCCCTATGGTAGGGCGTGGCATGAAGGGGAGCACCAGTGGGGCGGTGTGGGGTGAGCTGGGAGGGCGAGCACATGTGCGAGCAGATGGGCCGGGCTGGGAACTAGTTGCTGGGGCCCAGCAGTTCTGAGACTGACCAAGGAGGATGATTTTGGTTTTGGAAGCGTTCAGTGTCACGTTACTTACCCAGGAATACTCCTGAATGAGAGCTTCAAGTGCGCATGCATCTTGATTATTAGACACCCTGACCACACAATCATCTGCAAATGCCATCATCTTGACTGGGGCTTGGCCTGGCACATGGACCCCAGTGAGTTAGGCATTCATATTTCGCAGTAGTGGGTCAAGGCTGAAGTTGTATAAGAGTAGGCTGAGGGGGTCCCCTTGTCGCAGGCCCCTTTGAGGGCGGACTACTTCCATTAGGAAGCCAGGGCCACGTACTGCCATTGTTGCAGATTCCGTGAGCAGCATCACCCAGTTGATGAAGTGAGGGGTAAGCAGAATTGATGGAGGCAGGCCCTGAGGTATTCCCAGTTTACTCTATCATAGGCCTTCTGTTGGTCCAAGAATACAAGTGCCCAGAGGCTGTGGACTGACATGCATTAGCAACAGAGTGCACGTTATCCCAAATCGACCTTCTGGGTATGAAACCAAATTGTTCTGGGGAGATGGTGGCAGATGCTACAATCCCTAAACGGTTAGCCATGATTTTTGTTAAAATTTTAGTGTCCATGTTAGTTAAAAAAATGGGGCGCCAGTTGGCTAAGTCTAGCTTATCTCCTTTCTTGAAGAGTGTGACGGTAAAGGCCTCTTGTCCTCCTGGTAGGAGGTGCGTTTCCAACAGGCTCTGGTTAAGTGAGGCGAGCAGCAGTGGGGATATATATTTGAAGTACTTTTTGTAGAATTCATATGTTATGCCATCCGGGCCAGGGCATTTCCGGTTTGGTGCACCGCGGATGGCTGTCCATAATTCGTTCAGAATAATCAAATTAATTATTTCTGGGTATTGAGAAACAGTGCGGATGTTGGCTCAGTTGAGAAATATGCCACTTCAGCTAGCTGAATTGGATCAGACTGGTATAACTTGGAGTAATACTTCTGTGTCTCGATTGCCACTTCAGCTGGCATACTCGCGATGGAATCATCCAATCTTTGCACCTGTGTGAAGGCCACGCTCTGACATGGTGCGAAAATTTTTTTAAAAAAAATGTGGTGCACTTATCGCCCTTTGTGATGCGTTTGTCTCTGTATTGAACAAGAACCCGATGTTTGTGTTGCCTTTTGAGCGCGTTGAGGTGGGCAGCTGCCTCCGCCCACTTCTGGCCCCATGCAGAGCTGTATCCTGTAGCGGGGAGTTGGACTCCAGGTGTTCCAACTCTGCCAGAGCGCGCGAAATGACAGCCAAAGTGGCTCGTGAGCATCTGGAGGAGAGGTAACAAAGAGTGGCGGATGGTATCCTCTTTGAAGGTTGCCCATGTGGAGATGGGGTCCACGCAAAATGGTGCCACGAACTCTTTTGCAAAAGTTGCTGATTTCACCTAAGTGAATACACCTGGTGATGCAAGTTTGGGGGGCGGAGCTTGCACCAATGTGGGGCCTTAGCCACTGTGGTGGGTAGGTGGTAGGTTATCAAGACCAGTTGGTGGTTGGAGAATTCCATTTTTGTTGTCTTGAAGTGGGAAATGTGGGGTTGGAATTTCGCCAGCATAAGGATAAGGTCTATGCGGGACATGGACCTTAATTGGCCGTTGTGGATATGATGGCGCATCATGTTTTTGAGCAGCGGGGCATGCCGCAGCAGTGCATCCATTAACCCAAGGGTGGCCTTTAGAACGCGCAATCCTACATGACCCTGAGGGGCGTGGGAGGAGGAAGGCCACTGGTCTGTTGGTGTGTTTAGCCAACAGTTCATGTCGCCGACTACAAAAGGGTCTGGGGGTAGTGGGAGGGATTTGACTGATGAGAAAAATTCCTGACACTCTTGTGCACCATTTGGGGCATAAATGATGATGATAGCATGCGCCATGTCAGCCCACAAGAAAGTGACAATGAGGACTCAGCCATTGAGGAAGGTTTCTGCTGATAAAAGCTTGAAGAAATTGTTTCTCCAAACTAGCACCCCACAGTGCTCTGACCAAAAGGATAGGGATGGAAGGAGCATGGTTTTATAAGCCTCCTCAGAACCTTGTGGACAGTGGGACTCCTGGATGGCCAGGATATCCAAGGGTAAGTTTTGTTGTAAAAAACTTAGTTCCTAGCCCGGGATGGTGAGGCCTTGAGTCTGGCAATATTCAACATCCCTAAAGTGAAGGTTTCCCCCATCACACCTTAGGTGCGAGGGGGTGGGCACCTGGGCCCACTATCCTCCTCTAGATCCCCATGGGCCTTCACAGCAGCGTGGGTGTTTGCAGCAACGCTATCAGTAGTTTTGTTAATTTTAGCAGAAAGGTTTGCATTGGCTTTTGCCTTCACTTTTTATTTCCCCGATGTTGGACGAATTTTTTGCGGTGCAGATGAGTTTGGTGCACCATTGAGTGGGGCGAAAAATTTTTCAGGTAGGTTGAAGGCCAAGTCAGTTTTGACTGGAGCTTGGTTGCAAAGATTGGGAGAATTTGAGTCGCCCATTGGATCCTCAGATCGGGTGGCCCAATTGATATTGGCTTCCCAATCTGATTGGTTGATGGATTCCCAAGTTGCTTCCGCTGCAAAAGTTTCAATGTCTTCCTGGCGTTGGAGTGTGGGATAGCGGTGGTGGCTTTGGCCGCTTCCTTAGCTGTGGCCCTGTGGGCCTGCTTGGCCTTCTTCCACTCTTGCGGGGAGATAGGCTTTACCAGTAGGTAGCAGCCTTGTGCTCCCCACAGGAAAGCCTCTTTGGTGCTTACTGTTGGTTCATAGTGTGCCTCTCCGCTGGCCATGGCCACTGAGGGGTGCTCTTGGAATGTGACGCCCTCTTTGGTGGGGCATGCATGTGCCTTATGGCTGAATGCGTCACAGTGGGTGCAGATGGGGGGCGCGCTGTCCATGGTCACCTGGAAAGGGTGGGTGGTATGCCCTTCATTATTAATAAAAGTGGAGTGCAGGATCTGGGTTAGGTCCTTTGCAATCTCCTTGGTTGGGGTCAGAACTGCGATGGCTTTGTCGGTGCACAGGTGTGGCATCAGTGTAAAGCGTTTCATTTCAAAAGATTGTATTTCACCATAGATGGCGAGACCATCTTTCAGGTGTTGTTCCAAAATGTCACGTTTTACCATAGTAGGCAAAAAGTCAAACATGAGGAAAATTTGGTTGGATTTTGTCCATCTGGTGCGTTTGGTTTTGACAACCCATTGCCCTTCAGGGGAATCAATCACTATGTGCACCGCAGCAGCCTCATCTGCTGCCTCCTTGTTTTTGAAACCTAGGTCCAGCCAACCGCGTGACATGGAATGAGGTGTGACATACACCGCAGTCAGGAAAAAGGTGTGTACATCTCAACAAAATTTTTCCCATAAAGCCATTTGCTGGATGTCCAGAAACACGTGGACTCCATATTCCACCAACAAAAGTGGCTGAGAGTGCGGCGTGTTGATGTACTGGTTGCATCGTGCTTGCCAAGCGAGGATTTCTGGGGAAATAGTGACCGCCAGTTTTTTAAAAAAAATTTCTGTTCCGCCAGTTTCTCTGGGGCACTTTTGAACGTTGGAGGCCGCGGGCCTTCCACCTGCTCCTCTTACCTTACTTGCCTAACTGCTCCCTGACATGGGCGCAGACTAATCTCCTCTGTGAGATTATCAAACTAGATTCAGACTTGTATTGAATAAGTTGCAAAAGTGATTGCAACGAGAGAGAAAAGTCCATCATCCATAGAAATAAGATGGTCTTGAAGAGTTCTAAACTAAGTGGGTTAATTATAGTGTCTAATAAGTCATTCATATTTCTGGACAAATTTATTTTTATTAAAGTTTCATTTTTAAAATTATGTTTGATTTAATTACTTCAAATATCACATACTTGAGATTAAAGAGGATTTTGGAGTAATCAGTAGGATGTAAAAGGGTAAATGAAATCTAGAATACTGAAAGTATGCAAAAGTTTTGCTGATGGACTCCAACAAGCAGAGATCAAATGTCAGTGGTTACAGAAGGAGACTTAAGATAGCAAGAGATTCCTCAGTAGATCTGGATCATGGTAGAAGCGACAAGGGACCATTATCATATTTATAAAAGAAATCTGCATGTTGAGAGAAGTCTAAGTGAACAGAATTAGAATTAGACAGGCTTAGTTAATTAGATAATTAAAAATTGAGAATTGTAGTTAGGTTTATAAGGTTGTGTCCCAGAGTTGGATATCTGGATTCTAACTTATAAGAAATTCCTAAGTATTAGTCATTCCGTTTGTTCCAGATTTACCATTATCCTTAGTCAGAGAGTCACCCTATCATAAAAGTTAAACACTTAGTGGAAGTCTCACATTGTTCTCTGTGGTTTCATAATGTCCAATTGCATTATACTGAAATTAAAAATAATAAAAGGTATGATCTTAGTTGGTTCAATTTAATCTATAAAAGGTATGTTATGCATTAGCATACTATTGCCACTGTCTTTAAGAGAAAGACTATAAATCCTCAGAATATTAGTGAAACTTGTTTGGTTAAAGTATTTTCACATTAAGCTGTGAGAGATTAATCCAGAACAGCTCTCTAAAGATTGAATGAAAAAAATATAGGGACTTTGGGATTAAAGCACCAGAAGTATGATGATGATATAAAGCGCAGTTAGAAGGTATTAGAGT
Source organism: Massospora cicadina (assembly GCA_022478985.1). Taxonomy (NCBI): domain Eukaryota; kingdom Fungi; phylum Entomophthoromycota; class Entomophthoromycetes; order Entomophthorales; family Entomophthoraceae; genus Massospora; species Massospora cicadina. Next base: position 27,246 of record JAKSZP010006827.1, on the reverse strand, counting down.
TCCCCTTGTATAGGAACCCTATTCACTAAAAAATTTATTCACTAACCATAATCGTCGGGGAATATCCCTTAGCTCATAGGTTTAAGTAGGATGAGGAGCTAGGGGTTTTCCTAGTTCCTTATTCTTATCTCATTCATCTGCTAAATAAGCCTTCTGTTAGTGTTATTTTTAAAATTAGCATATTAGTATGTAATGCTTAGGTTTTAAGTTACCAAATGTTATGTTAGTGTAACCTTTTAGGGTTTACTTAACTGGTTCAAGATGTGCTTGAATTATTGTTAATTAAATGATATGGGTACATTAATAGTTGTATGATGCAATTATATTAGTTGAGTATTTCACAACCAATTGTATTATATCCGCTAAGTTTCTCTCTATAGATAGGTACTGACAACCTTTTTTCAGACAACTAAAAGTAAATTGGACAACAATCCAGACAAGGGAGACTATCCATTCAGCTCTAAACCCAAGAGTTGGCAAACAACTGAACAAGATACCCTCCCTTCTACTCTTTATACAAGAGTTCTTGAGAGCACCAGACAATCAGATAAGAGAAACTATCTCTCAAACTCTTTTTAGGAGAACAATAAAATGATTGTAATACTATTTGAATATTTGTTTACTTAAAGTGTCTGATTTTATAAATTTAGACAAGGGATTTAAATAGGGGAATTTGGCGCCCAAATCTTCTGTTGGTGCCCCAATGGGAATGACATCCATTACCAATGATAAAACACTCAGGAGTCATCTGAAACGATGAATATCTCATCCACCTAGTTAGATTTTAACGTCAGCTAAAATATGTCCCCTTTTGGGTTGGAGAAAAAGGTAAAGTGTCTCAACGCCTTTATCCAACCCTTGCGGATTGACCTTAATAAGCTAGCAACCTAAATAGGTAATGTGACCATTTACCCATCATAGCAGGTCGCATTATTTTAGACAAGCCTGCAAGTTACTGACAATACAAGTGTTGTCAACGCTTCAGCAACTGCCAATAAAACCATTATCAACTGGTGAAAACCTGATTGATCTGCACAAGACTTTTAATTACTAATATAGATTGATAATCAAAACCATTGCAAACATTATTGGGGATCATCCCCAATGGAACATTAACTATCCATTAGTAATAAATCTAGTGAAAAAGCTAGTATTTTATAGAAAAATAACCCAGACAATACTTACCAATTAAATAATTCCAACATCTGCTATAAAATTTCTTATTATAAGTCAATCCTCCAGAGGATAAAACAGATATTTATTATAATCTATCAAAGCTGGATATTGTGGTAATTCCAAAATCCCAATACATCCCCTAGCTTGACCAGATTATCCAACAAATATAGAATTTTGGAATAGATGCCACTTTGTAACATGGCATGAGTCAGCCAGCATAGTTAAAATTGATTTTGGAAGAGCTAAAGATATTTTCTCCATTATTGATGCATCTTCTTGTGGCCATTCTTGGCAGCGAAATTTCCTCTTCTTCTCATGTTTCTGCTGCCTCACATGAGCGCAGTTTCACAGCTTCATGTCACACCAGGAATACTTTGGTTGATCATACCAAATAATTATTACCAGAACGCCTGTTTTTTTCAGGTCAGGGCTTTCACAGCACACCATACCAGGATCACTTGGTCAATCTTGCCAATGAATTCTTAGACACCTGTTTTCCCCAGGTTATAAATCTTACAATTTGATTAGCGTGGAACTTTTAAGTTTCTTTAGGATGACTCTCCACAGAGGACCCAGTTTTTACATGAACTGATACTGCCAACCATCCTCAATCACTTGATTTTCATACTACCATAGTGATTTATTCTAATTCCTCCCACAACATTGGGACTGGGTTCACCGGCATATTTTCATTATTGCACCAAAAATAAAAGCTGATATTAATAATATATATCTGATTTTACTTATTTTTTTGAGGGACTTTTCCATATAAATAAGTATTTCCTCATATTTTTATATTTCTTCTATATTTTTTACTGTTATATTTTTATATTTTTTTCTCTTGGAGCCAATATCTTAAATTTGCTATGGACCCTATTCACTATACAACCATCAGTAATGTTTTTCAAAACATAGGCATTTTCACAAACTTGGCAATAATTTAAATGTACCCAACCATTAAGCATCTGTTCCCAACTTGCCAACAATAACATGTCCTAGACTTAATTCATCTGTCAGAAGCTATCATTCAATCCATACAGTATCATGATAAGTGACTTTATTATCAATTGGCAATACCTTTTGAGAAGATTATTCATTTTCTTCAAAAAATGAGTATCAAAATTATTTACCATGATTATCATTTGAAAATCGTGGAACTCCATGATTTTGTTGATTGTGATTAAGTGAGCAAATGTGATAGCTTGGTTTTTTAACCTTCATCAGATTTTTGCTCAGATTGGCCAGTAGAACTCAAATTTCTCCATGACCTGGTATTATAATCCCCAAAGCTACCCAGGGCTCCAATCTTGATTCTTCCATGGGTTGACAATCTCTGCATATAATTGTCCTAGAATTTTATAGCGTTAACCCCATGTTAGCTACCAATTGTGTTTTAAGTGGAACAATTGTTATCATTTTCCTCATTATTATCCCATAGTTCTCAAAAATCTGTGTTGGCAATTCCCAGATTTTCCTTCCTACTAACTTATAATGGATGGGAATTTAGACCGTCATTTTATAATAAATTTACAAAGTTATATTCCTTTGTCAGCAGAGTTTATTTTTTTCACTAATATACTAAAAGCAAAAGTTTTCCAATATTGTTTTAAAATTTTCCTCAAAATCACATTTGACATTATATTTTTTCAGGAATTCCATTCCAATGGTCATTTCATAATTTTAAGTTTGCCAACACTATGGTAGCATGGATACCACCAGTGATCTAAACCAAAGAGGCAGTGCACTATATGCCCCACAATAAGCTGTAGTATTTGGTCTGGAAGTTCCACTTTCTTTCCAGTGCTCTAAATTTGGATAGATCTTTATTTGCTTCACCAACTTGGTCAGAATGATATCAATGGGCGCTCTGCTATTGATTATTGCCCATACTTTTACTTTATTGATTAGTATATCCTCATATGTACACTAAAAGTATTACAAATAGGTGTTTACTGAGTGAATCGTGGCATCAGTTGCAAAATTTATAGTATTAATTTATTTTGTAGATAGAATAAAAAAGAATTCTTTGATTGTGCTAATGGGAATAGAAACGGTCACTTTCTCAAGCTTGTCTTAAGCGATTCTTCAGCATAGTCAGCTGTCTCAATCTTCCTCTAAGTGATGAGCATAAGGCTGAGCGACCTCCTTCATGATCTCTGAGTCAATACTTTTTGCCTTAACTCTAGTGTTTGCTTTTACATCCAAATTTACAACCTGATAGAGTGGATCAGGTGTGCATTCATCTAAAAATAGAAACTGGAAGTATTAATTAAACTTTAAGTATCAGGGGGAACAGGCTTAAATGCAATAACTAGATTGTTCCATATCTAGACTGCCAATTCTTTTTTGAATCCTCCACATTTTCCTTCTCTTTGTCTTTAACCAGATTTCTTGTTCCTTAGGCTTCTTGCTCCAAAATTTAGCGGAAAGATGTCCAGTTTTTCTCATATTTTGTGACAGAAGTTTTAGATTTATATTCCCTTTTTGGTCCTTTGGGTTTGTTTCTTGCTAATAAATTTTTTATAAATCCTTATTTGGCCCAATAAACTTCACCATAATATGCTTATTCCTCGAGGGAATGCATAGAATGAGTTGGTGAGGTGCTTCAAATGGTTACTCTAACATCATGAGGCACTCCACCATCTGTGAAGTGGAAGTCTGAGTAGCCAATGCAGAAAACGTGGCTCAGTGTAGGTCTCTGAAGGGCCAAAGAGCCCTCTTCAGTGCAATGCAAAAATCAAAGTCTGATAGTACTTTTACACCTGCAAAAGTTTGTGCTTCCTAGTAAAACCAGTTGCAAAAGTGGCTAAGGTTTGTCCTTCTTGAATTGGATTCCCATGAACATATGTTGGTGACTATCCATCTTCCAGGACTACTGAACTTGTTCATGATTTTTTCTTCAACATCTTCATACTCCCAAATATCCCCATTGAGATGTGGTAACACCAGAATTTGACAATCTGTGTCCAATCAGTTCATAGAAAATAATGCTTTATGAAATTTACCATATCTGAACATCATCATTTCAAATAGGTGGAAAACATGCTTAAGAATTATCCAGGTGGAAAATAGGTAATTTCAGAGTAGTCAAAAATTCTTTTGTTGCAACTGTGATGGGAGGTACTTTTCTGGTGACCATAAAAAAATGGGGGTATCATTATAAGTCATTTCCAAAAGTGCAGCAAAAGTTTGAGGTATATTTTTTGGGGGATGTACTTTATCAGCGGATCTTTCTCCATCTATCCTGTTGTCAGCTCCTTCCGCCTTCAACTGAGCACAATCTCACTTTATGAATTTTGAGGTCTTGTAGTCAATTTAGAATTTTTATACCATCATCCTGAATATGGTGGAATTATTTTTTATCTGCTTCTCAGGCAGCCTTCTGAGACATCAATCTTTTCTAGATACTTTAGTCACCTTCTGCTTCAAAGAGGTGGCTTTTCCATAAAAATCACTGCTGAACTTAGAAATATTCTTTAATTATTCTTTGGCTTTATTCACTCATTTTTAAGATAATCAGATCAGAATGTGATGCCAAATTAAGCGTATTCCTATTAACCATCTATAGTTCTGTCCCCAACTTCGTCAGTTTGCTTTTATAAGACATAATACTGTTAACTTTACCATGATACTTGGCCTGAAAACTCTACTGCCACTGTATTAAACACTATATGTAAACTTTTTGGGTTCAACTGCACAATTTAATGTGTGAATAAATTAATGTTGATTAAAAGATATGCGTACATTAATAGTTGTATGAAAACAATTACCCTAGTTGAGTTCTTTAAAGCCAATTGTATTATATCCGCTCAGTTTTCTCCTTTAGATAGGTACTGCTAACCTTCCTTCAGACAAATAAAAGACACTTGGATAACAATCCAGACAAGGAATACTATCCCTTTAACTTAAACCCAAGAGTTGGCAAACAACTGAACAACAAGATACCTCTGAATTCTTCTCTTTATACAATAATTTCTGTGAGCATCAGACAATCAGTTAGAAGAAACTGTCTCTCAAACTCTTTTTGAGAGAACAATAAATAATTGTGATACTATCTAAGTATTTATCTTCTTAGAGTGTCTTCTTTTATAAATTTAGACAAGGGATCTAAATTAAAGGAATTCAGTGCATAGATCTTCTATTGATGCTCCAATGGAAATAGCATATGTTGGAATCTTGACACTTTAGTGCTTTCAGGTGTTTTTTACAAGTGTTTCAACAAGATGACAGATATTAAAGAAATAAACTTTTGGCCGGTATTTGAGTTTTTAGGGAGAAATACCCACAGTTAGAAATTAATTTTATAGTGGTTTTTAGTATTAGAATTTGGGGTAAAAGAGACCCCTCATTATAATGTTGACTCCTAGTATTTAAGGTAAATCAGTGCTAAAAATGAGAATGGCGTCATAATTAAAAACAGGCGCAAAGTATCTTGATTTAATTAGATGAAATTCATCCAATCAGGAATCTCATGAATCTTTTCACCTAGAAAAGGTTTTCATTCTGGGTGTTGGTTCATCAGCTGAAATGCCATAACCATAAGGTAACATTAAATGTAATAAAGCCAATCAGCAATCTAAAGAATTTCTAAGTATAGCAATTACCAGAGCTTTTAATGACTGATTTACTGGTAGAGTATTTTCATCTCTCATAACCCTCTTCAAATCTATAAATAGGAGTGTCTTTCTCTTAGGCGGCATCATTGAATTGAGAGAAGTGCTTGGACGAACTTCCCAAGGGAGTTGACCTATTTCACTGGGGGTTCAGAAGAGTTGGAATGCTATGATCTAAGTTTACTGGCCAGATAATAGGAGTAATAGTATCACTTTGACTTAAAGGACCCTGCCAATAATTAACTGGAGATTTTTTAATAACTTAAATATTCACCATCAGAGCATTTTTTCACAAAATCAAAAATCTAATTGTCTGACATTACCACCTTCAAGAATGTTGGGTGGAAATAGGGCGCAAGAAGCGTTCATGGACTCAGTTAATAGTAACTCCAGAATCAAGAGGCTTAAAAGAATATTCATCAACTCTCTTATAGATAGTATAAAAGGTACACTCCCAAATGGAGCTAAGCTTCTCATTTCTAGCTGTAATATGGTTATGGTAGTATAATACCACGTCATATATTTGAAAGGAGGGCAAAAGTGGTATAAACTCATTAACTGCCTGGCCCTCTTTAGTGACCGTTATAGCTAGGTTACCCATGGCTTCAGATTGTAACTGAATGATGTGTTGGGCTAACCTCCTCATGACCTTGTCAGGATCATCACTCTTAACAGAGAAGACATCTTTAGCTATGAGAGCGGTTTCCCTGGCTCTTGATAATATAAAATGTGTAATGGAGACATTTTAAGTAACTGGTGATAACTAATAGGATAGGCCGTAAGAGCACTAGGAAGAAACTGATCCCAGTGTAGGAGGTCAGAATTAGTCATTTTTCATAAGATGGATACCAAAGTTCCATTCGCTTTTTTATGGTACCATTTATAAAAAGGGTTATAAGGGGCTAAGAAGAGCTGTTGTGCCCCCATGGAGTTATCTAGAATCTTGACCACTCCAGAGATGAAAATTTTCCCATTGTCTCAGAGAAGAACTTTGGGTCATCCATGGTGAGTGAAAATATTTGATGAAGAAAAGTGGCTGTATATTTGGCAGTTTGGGCAGAGAGAGCCACAGCTTTGACCCATTTTGTAAAATAATCAATACCTACTAGGATATATCAATTTCCACCGGTAGTCTGGGGCAGAGGGCTAATCACATCTAGGCTTATCATGTGGAAGGGTTGTTGAGGCGTAGTAGGTTGGTATTGATACTTTGTCTTAAATCAGGATTGCTTTTTACAGGTTGTGCAGGCATCCAGGACTTTGATAATGGATTCAATGACTCCCTCCCATTAGTATCATTCTTTAACCCAAATATAGGTTTTTGTACTCTGACATGCCCCAGGATATAATGAGCCTCCATTACTACAGGTACTCGCTCTGAAGGTCTAAGATAGGGCAGGCAATGGGCCCTACTTTTTTATAGATTTTCACTCTCCAGATGATGTTGTGGGAGTGTTGCACTAACATCTTATGTACGGGTTCATCCTCATTATCCCAAGCGCTGGGGGTCATTAGGAGGTCGTGTAACCTCTCAACCTCACTATTATTTAAGTAAAGGACAGGCAGCTGGGTCAAACTATCAACATTTATGTGGCGAGTTCCAGCTCAGTGCTCAATTGTCATATTATAATACTGTAGATTCAAGGCCCAACAAGCCAACCGTCCAGCGGGATTCTTCATATTCTGTAACCACTTTAAAGGAAGTCTCATATAATAAAGGGTGGTAATATTTTACAGCGAGAAAAAACAGCAAGGAACTCCTTCTCTGTGACGCTGTAGTTGCGTTAAGATTCTTTAAGAATCTTGATGAAGTAGGAAACGGGATGATCAAACACCACGCGCATCCAATTGAGCCAGAATGGCTCCCACAAAACAGTCAGAGGCGTTGGTAAACATAATGAAGGGTTTACCATAGTCTGGGTGGCATAGGATAGTCCTTTGTTTCAGCACTTCTTTAGCGTCTCAAACGCGGGCTTTAGTTCAGCACTCAATAGAAAGTTGTGTTTCTGATCAAGAGGCGTATGAGTAACTCACTGAGCTGGGCGAACTTTGAGATGAATTGATGGTAATACCCCATCATGCCCAAGAATACCTGTATGTTGTAAAGGGTTTTGGGCGCAGGCATCTTGGATATCGCTTCAACCTTGTCCTGAAGGGGTTAAATCCCATCTTGAGAGAAAGCGTTTCCAAGGGTACCAACATCTTCCGGAAGAAGGTACATTTGGAGGTCTTAAGTTTAATGTTAGATGCCCGCAACTGTTAAAACAATTCTTTTAGGTGTGTGAGGTGCTCGTTGAAGGTCTTTGGAAAACTTGATGTCATCGAGATAGACAATCACACAGCTCATCTTGAGATCATTGAGAATATAATCCATTGCCTGCTGAAAAGTGGCCAGCGCATTGCACAACCCCTGGGGTAACTGAGCGGGTTGATACAGGCCCTCGCTACAGATAAGGGCGCACTTCTCCTGATCATTAGGATAAAGGTCCATCTTCCAATACCCACTAGCCAAGTCCATGGCAGAAAAGAATTTGGACCCAGATTGTTGGTCCAGAGCGTCGTCAATACAAGGGATAGGGTAGCTGTCCTTCTTAGGAGGTTGTTCAGCTTATGAAAGTCCATAACTACCCAATGACCTTCACTTTTCTCCTTTATTAATAGAAGAGTGGACGACCAAGGGCTTTGGGATGGCACCAACAACCTAGCGTCCAGAAGCTGTTTGAGCTCCATCTGCATCTGTAACTCCTCAACTTTGGATTTGCAGTAGGGTTTATTACAGATGGGTCAAGCCTCCCCAACATCAGCAGTATGAGTCCAGCCCTTCATGTGCCCATAGTCAGTGTCAGATTTGGAGATAATGTCACTATAGGTCTCAAGTAGAGAGTGGACTTTGTCAAGCTCCATTGGGATTTGTTCACAAAGATATGAACGGTAAACAACATACATAATGATTGGTCAGCGGGTAAGCCCATATCAGCCATAGACCCAATACAGTGAACTTGCTTGATGTCCTCAATGGGTATCTGTAGGCCTCTTCCAATCACTTGGCGCTTTTTCATGACCAGATCCTTCAGGGTAAGATTCCACAGCAGGAGATTGACGGGTCGCTGATAGTCTGGGTTCAATACGCCCGTCAATACTCTGGGCTCTAAGAGACTAATACTCTTAACGCTGGTTAGATGCAATAAGCAGTTGTGGGGGATTTGTAAGGCAATCTTCGTGTCAACTAACCTTTGTTCGCCAGCCTTGATGACTAACTCTTCAGAAGAATAAAAAGTAATATCCTCTAGAGCGTCCACTGATTCAGGCAGCTTCTTTGTATTCCGCCCTGCCGTCGTTAAATGTAGTAATAAGGCAGAGGAGAGGTACTCCACGGTTAGAGCATATTCTTTTTTAATCTTATCATTAGTCATAATTAAAGTAACCTTATAGTTAAGAAGAGAGATAGCACTTCTTCAAGTTAATAGCCCCTTTATATTTTTAAACATGAACTGTGTACCAATGAGTAGATCATAGGTATTGTTGGACAAGGCCACCGCTGGGGCCAAAAAGATGAGCTTCCCAAATCAAATGGGCAGAGAAGAGTATTCCCCGATGGCATGATGTTGTTTAAGCCTGTGATTTCAAATTCTTGGTCATAGTCAAGGTCAGGGGCCAGCTTAATTTTTATGAGTTTCTGTTGACACAATGTTCACTGGGGACCCAGTGTCCAAAATAGCTGTGACATGCACTCCATTAATGATGACCTCCACTTTGGCTAAGGATCCATTCAAGTTGGGGGAGAGAGCAAGGACCTCTTTTAAACGGAGAGTAGAGGCAAGTCTTTTAGCAGTTTCAGGGTATTTCTCTTGGATTGACTGCAGGATATGAAAACACTGGGTAGATTGGATCAGCGTAGCAATGAGCTGGTCTGCGTCACTGGCAGAGTCAATAACCTCAAAACCCCTTAACACTTGGTGGAGATAAGTTTGACGGGGGATTTTAGACAAATCCACTCTCTCCAGGGTCAATCTATCAGGTACCTCCACTTCACTTGGGGCTCCTATAACATAATGACCAGCATCATCACAACCCCCTCAGATTCGCCATCAGAGTGGTTATCAATGCACGTAATGGAGTCAATTGGTTGGGAGGTAGGTTCATAGCTTTCTTTGTTGTAGGATAGACCTGTGGGGGCTCATCTACCCTTTTAGCTGTTGGAGGAGATGCTGTAGATGTTGCAGCTCTATATTTATCCTTTGATGTAGGGGATTCGGGCTACCCCATAGCAACCTTTTTTGGACTAGAGATGGCCAGGGAAGAGGGTGAGGGAGATGGAGGTAGCATCTTAGAAGGACGATACAATGAAACCACTTGGGAAGGCAGCTCTTAAGAAAAGGAGGGGCAAGCAAAGGGATGACTGCCTTCACCAACTGGGTTTTTGGAGCTGAAGACAAAGGGTAGCACTGCCCCATCACGGCCATTATCCTCTGGCTATCTTCACGGGATGGAGAAGCATATTGTGGTGGCAACTCCGCAGAAGCAGGTATCCAGAGGGAGACAGCCATAGAAGAGGCTATAGTGGTTAGAGTGGATTCTTGCCTCAGTGCTTCTTGTGTAGGGTTAAATTTGTAGATGTCAGCCACCGCTAGAAAGGCCTCCTTGATATCTCATACAATCTGGAAAGAGCGCTTAACTGAAGAGATATGCATCACAAGGAGGGATGGGACGCTACTCCAGCCAAGATAGCCGCAATGGCATCATCTAATGGTAGCATTTTAGCGATCATGAGAGGTTGGGCTGCACTGTAAAACTAAACAATAAAGGTGGCAACTGATTCTTCTCTAATTAGACTTAGGTACATAAACGCCTGTTTTTTCCTACGCAAGCTCTGCATGGATCCAAATTCCTCAATGAGCGCGTTTTTTAATTCTGCCCAAGTTTTAAGGGGTGGCCATATAAGGTACCATCACCTCTTAGGCGGAGCAGCTGAGACAGGGGAGTACATTATTTGGTTTTTGGGGATTGGTTGTCCCTTCCATAACAGTCTCATATACAAAAAGGAATGAAGCAATGCTACCCTCACCTGAGGTAAATTTGTCTCTAAAAGGGGTTTGGAGATAATTGGAGCATCCTCATAAGAGGATTAACAAACGCGCTGTTCAAGTGTTTTAAGTCAAGACAGTGCTCTGGCTAGCTGCTGGGTTAAAGCATCTAGCTGTGGTATAGAAGCTGCAGGGAGGTTTTAAGGGTTATTTACCCGAACACCCTCCATTTTTAATAGTCTTATTATGGTGTACTATCCCTGTAATGAGCACCACTTGTTGGATTTTAGGCTTTTGTTAGGCTCTCTGGTACGTTTTGAACCTAATTTTTAATATTTCTGCAGGAGAAGTAATAAACTCTACTGATGGAATAATTGATTCAGGGGATTTTGCAAATCACTTATACCTAATATAATAATTTTTGAATTAAATTAAAGATTGGGTTTTTTATTAGTTGCTGCAATAGGGTCAAAAAAAACCCTAATATGTTGCTGCTTAGTAATTAAACAATCTGAAGCTTGAAGTGCAAGGGCTGAGAAAGCATTATAACTTATAAGCATTTGAATTAGGGAATATGGGGTTTTGCCCTATCAGAACTCTCAATTCTTGGCTTGCTTCAACAGAACAGCTGATAGAGGGTTGATACTAGGTAGGACAAGTCCGTTAGATAAAGATTTAATACATTAAAATAATCAATGGGTAAGAAAATATTTGCACCTTGCAGGACCCCCTCCAACCCTATAAATGGGTTGGTCTCCGCCTATATGTGTGAAGTAAATTGGAAGTGGCCAGGGAGGAACCTCAAACAGACTCCTCTTGATTCCGCTGCGTGGTCAGTGCAATCTAACTACCCAAACTCATGCTATTTTCCCTAGAAGTATGCGTAAATTATAACCATGATTTGAAGTGTTCCACCAAAATTTGCCAGGGTCTTTTGACCAATAGTATTGTTATTTACCTCTGAAATGCTCTTCTCACAATATCAGACTTGTAATTGTCTGACAATGGGACAATAGCACATTTGCTTAATTGCCTTTCTGAGATGTTGCCGCCTTGCCTACTACCCTGGGTACTCAGTTCTCATCAATTCTTAGTTCCACCACCGCATCCCCACATCCATCTTCTGGAGCGGCATCCCCTGAGATGGTACTGAACCCCTCGCCCCTGACAAAGAAGCCTCCTCCCCCACCACCAACCTGTGAAGGGTCCAGGAAAACTGAGCTACCCACAAAGAGGCGTAAAAGAAGAAACGTGTATCTCATTAAGAAAAAAAGTCACACTGCAAAAATCAGAGAAAGCGAGGTGTTCCATAGACATCCTAACTGAAGTTCTTTCATATTGTTCTAATAAACTTATGCTACTGACCGTTCACATAATTATGCAGTTATCATATTTTTACTCATTTTCCTTCTTTTTTCTTTTTTCCTTTTTTAATTAATTCTCCACTATTGTTTATATGGCCTAGGGATCCTAGAATAAACTCATTTAATAATCTGACCACTTTCTGGGTCCTTGATAGTGTAGGCATCAACACCAGCTTTCTCTATTCTCTTAAAAGACCCAATCCAGATATTAGCTAGTTTATGCTTACACCCAAATCCACGCTGATCGTAAAATAAGACCAGATCTCATTCCTTAAACTTACTTATTCTGCTACGCTGTAACTGGTCAGAAGCTTGCTTCTTAATCTTCTTATCCAAACTAAAGTAGTATGCTTTCATTTGCAGCTTGATCAAGGTATCCTACATAATTGTTAAATAGTGTTGTGGGTCCACTCTACCAGTATCTTCTACACAAGCATAGAGGAGTGCGGGCAGGGCGGGGTGCCATCCATAAAGCAACTGGAAGGGGCACTTTCCTGTCATCAAGTGATAGCTAATACTTTAGGCAAAGATGGCGGTGGAAAGAAGACTACTCCGACCAGAAGTCCTATCCATTAGCAACTTCTGTAGTATATTCACCAGGGTCCTATTAAACTGTTTGACTATTTCATTGGATTTGGGGTGATACGGGGTCATTAGAACCCTGTGGATGGCCATCATTTTGTTTAGCTTGTGTAGAATGTGGGAGGTGAAATTTGTTCCATCATCAGTAAGGATTAACTGAGGGCAACCATGTCTCTGAATTATACATTCCATTACAAACTTGGTCACAGTGACCGCCACCAGATTCCATATTGCCCATGCCTCAACCCACCTGGTCAAGTGGTCGATTGCCACCAGGATATACTTAGACTGGTTTGTTACTGTTGGCAAAGGCCCAACGACGTCAATGGATACCGTGTACCAGGAAAAATGAGATTATACCAGCTGATAAGAGGTATTCTGGCGGAACAGCTTTTCCACTTGGCACTGGTGACAGCAGGAAATTGTCTCAAGCACATCAATTTGCATGCTTTCCCATTAGTACTGAGGTCACAAGAACCCCAATGTCTTGTGTACCCCTCCATGACCTACTACCTTGTGCGCACTCAAAATAATATCCATTTGAGCAGAGGTTTTGGAAAACTTAGCATATTGTTACCAAAATACGTGTATAACTCACCATTTTTCCAAACTTTATTGGCCATTATCCCATCTAGTGCTCAAATAACTTGCGGCGGTTTGTCTGCATATCTACAAAAGACCATTTTCTAATCAGCAAATTGCCCAAATCTGCTGTTACCACAATTGTAGGTAGCTAAGATAAGCGGTCAGCATTTCAGTGCTTTATGCCATGACGGTGAAGTATTTCAGAATCATAGTCCTGAAGCTTGAGGGCCCATCTAGCAAGGCTCCCCTCTGGCTCACAAACATTCTGTAACTAATGCAACAATGTGTGGTCTGACACAACCTTATATTTTACTATATGAAGGTATACTCAGAACTGCTTATATGCATAGATCACAGCTAAGCACTCCCGCTTGGTCATGGTGTAATTTCGTTCATGGCAGTTTAAGATGTGACTACAATAGGCGATGGGGTGCTCCACACCGTCATCATCCCTCTGAAATAATACCTCCCCTATGGCAAAAAGAGAAGTTTCCATTTGCACAATGAATTCCATCTCAAAATTAGGGTATCGCAAAACTGACATGCTAGCCAGTGCAGTCCATAAAACATCAAATGCATTTTGACAACTTTCATTTCAGTCAAAGGTGACGTTTTTCTTCAATAACTCAAAGAGAGGCGCCCCAATACATCTGAAATAAGGAATGAACCGCTGATAGTAACCAACTATCCCAAAAACACCTGGATATCCCGCTTATTACCTTGCTGATTCATCATACATATAGCTTTCACCTTTGCTGGCTGAGGTCTAAGACCTTTTGAGTCTACCACAAACCTGAGGTATTCCAATTGCTTCTTGAAAATATGGCATAATTTGAGGCTTAATTTTTATGTTAGCGTCAGCAAGTTGATGTAACACTTGTTCTAAGTAGTTGAAATGCTCTATGAACGTCTGCAAGAACACATTTATATCGTTGAGGTAGAATAGAATGCAGGACAGCTGTCATGAAAGCGGCAGATAAAGTTTAAACCAGGCTGCCAGTCTATATTCCAAAGCACCCAAAAAGCAAGCCCAAATGCCAGGGGTGCTGCTGTTTGACGCCAAAGTGGTTTGTGAGGGAATTAACCAGTGAGCGCCAGTAGGACGCCATTTTAAATAGCAACCAGGCAATGAACCAGGATGTTGTGGCCCAGGGCCTGCAGGTCTGGGTGTAGGGAAAAATGGGATTGTATTGGGTGGTTTGTATCCTGTCATAATAAAAATTTAATTTTGGAGCATGGGAATTTTTGTTAAATTTAAAGAAAGTAAATTGTTTGTCAAATTATTCAGTGTGTTATGACTGTTTAAATAGACAATTGATTTGGGGAATAGCTTGAGAAAATGTGTAATTGGGGCCCTTGAGATTTGACCTAGCCCAGAAAACTTTGGGCAATGAGGGAGAAAAATGAATTATTCTAAACTAACTTTGAAAGAATAATTGGTGGTCTGACCTACTATCAGTTCATTCACAGACACCCAAGTTGTGGATTTTCTGTAGTTCTGCTGACTGGAGTGATGATGTCTCACCCAACAGGCAGCAGGAACCTCCTAAGGCCACCCATGTAATGGCGGTCCCAAGAGGTCAGGAACAGGTCTAGGGTGCCTAACCCACCTGTACCTAGTTGCTCTGGCATCCATTTGACCAAGCGGGAAATATTGGATGAAGATTTTGATGTGTCTGGGGCGGGTTTTGAACTGTCAGCTACATTTCCCAATGGCCCAATGCCATCGCAAGTTTTGCCAAAAATTTGACATTAGATGCTATGTTTGCCAAAAGTGTATGTCCATCAGGCTTTGTTGCTGAGAGTTTGGGGCTCTCAGGCTTTGATACCAAAGTCACATTGCCCTTAAATTTATTCAAACCTCTCATCCCAAGTGTGTGCCAGCTTCCCAATAACTTGGCACCAATTTCCTTAATTTGTAGTATCAACTCATCTGAAGTTAACACTGGGATGTGTGACAGTGTCCTTAAAGGGAAGGCTGTTACTCATCACTCGTCAACCATATGGATGAGGTCTCCTTGTGAGACAAGAAGGGCAGCTTGCCTTCTAAGCCCCTTTTTGATGGGAATGGGAATGCCACCTGGTCCAAGCAAAGGGCGCTCCCCCAGACTTACAACAGCTTCAGATCACCCAAGATGGTGTCCATTTCCCTCTGGAATGTAGCTGAGGCGTTGCGCAACCCTTGAGGCATACGTGTGAGTTGTAACAACCCCTTTAAGGTGATTATGGCGCATTTCTCTCATTCCGCTACTGGCAACTTGATCTGCCAGTACCCCAATATCAAGTCCATGGCAGAAAATAGTTAGCACCTTCAAGCAAATCTAAAGCATCATAAATCCATGGAAGAGGATATGAATCTTCCTTCATGACGCTACTAAGCTTCTGGTAGTCAATGACCACCCAGTTAATGCCATCTTTTTTTTAACAATGAGCACTGGTGATGCCCAAGGACACTTGGATGGCTCTAACATCCCCTGTTTAAACAATTTGTCTGCCTCATTGGAGACATCTTTCTCCACAGCTTTTGAGCGCTTAATAGGCCATGACTGAATGGGATGGTGATTGCCTGTGTCTACCCAATGCATGACTCCACGTGCACATCCCAAAGTGTGGTCAGTGGATGTGAAAATCCTCAATATTTTCAACAGAGACATCACCCTATAATTCCTTTACTCTGACAGCCCAGTCAGAGCCTCACGCGGAACCACTGTCATTATGCCAAAATGAGGTTTTTACAGTTAGTCCAAGGTCCTCCAAAGACCTAAAATTGTGAATATGGTGAGCCTCATCAGTAGGAGTCAAGTGCAAATAAGCTACCACTTGGTGCCTTTGGACTGTCATAGACTCCACCTGTAGGTTTGCTAATAATATATTCACTTCTTTATGCCTCAGTAACAGTAGTCCAGGATCCACATGGGGTTCAAGCCGCGATTGCTGGTAGGGCCCCATAATTTCACTGTATAGACCTTTAAGGATTTCTATTTTGAGCTCCATCCCTACTATGTCCTGATGCCCAAAAGGTATACTTAAGGTGATCATAGCCTATAGCAGAATACCATTATACTCATAAATCTGGGTAGGTAAGAGCTCTGGTCCTCCGCTTCATCCACCAATAGCAAACAGGAATCACGCCATCGCTATATGCAAGATTAGTTTGACTAGAGAAAATAGGGTCTTTTAGGACTCCACTGGAGGTAAAATAGTTGGGATCCATTGTCCCAAAATCTCGGAAGTTTCCTCTGCCATATTGACCACTACTCAAAGTGCCACATGAATGCGGCCATGATCAGCATGTCATAATTATCATTAGGCAAAATTATAGCTGGAGCGGATGCACTAACCAACCTGAACCTCAGAGGCAACAAACTGTATTCGTCCTCCAACATAGTGCTTTGTGCCCCAGCGGTCCCATACAGTACTCAATGTTTCATATCAGACTTCAGCAGAAGCTTAGCCACTAGCTGGGTAAATATAATATTGACGGGGGTGCCAGTGTCTATAATCACATAAGTTTTGGTATTTCCTACAAAGATATCGCAGCATGTACACTCCAAATAAGAAGAACCATTGGTGTTTATCACATGCACATACAAGGGCTTTTTTTATCAAGAAAAGTGGCAATACCAGCGCCAACATAAGGATACTCCTGAACAATTTTTTCTACTGTCATTGCAACATTTACACCCTCTAATGCAGTAACATCTGTGGAGGGTCTGTCTTGGAGTTTTCAATTACACTCTAAAAGTGGCAGGTAAGTCTCAAAGCTGGATAGTGTGGAAGAGTTCAATTATATTAGGATGAAATTCAGAGCAATCCAATTCCCTTATATATCATATAATTACAGTTTAAAATGATGGACTGGTCTTAATTCAGTTAAATCCAATTAGGGAAATAAGATTAGATTAAGTGTCCAGACTTAAACCTTTTCTCTTTCGTTGCAATCACTTTTGCAACATATTCAATTTAAGTCTAGGTAAGTTTGGTAATCTCATTGAGGAGATTATTTTGCTCAATGTTGGGGAGCAGTTGGGCGAGTAAAATTAAGGGCACAGGTGTAGGCCCCACATCAAACAAGTTTTGTAAACGCCCTGGTGAATCCGGCGGAATAGATAAAATTAATAGTAAAAAAACTGGCGGTTACCAAAACTCCCCAGAAATTTTGGCCTGGCAAGCGCGCTGCAACTAGTTCATCAATACGCCGCACTCCCAACCACTATTGTCAGTGGAAAATGGGGTGCGTGTTTTTCTAGATATTCAACAAATGGCACTTTAGGAGAAGTTTTGTGGTGATGTACACACATTTCCCAAATGCGGTGTACATTGCACCACACTCCATGCCTTGTGGTTGGCTGGATCTTGGTTTCAGAAACAAAAATGCAGTGGACAAAGCCGCAAAAGTGCGATTAGTAGTGGACCTCCCAGATGGTCAATGGGTAGTTGAAATGAAACGCACCTACTGGACTAAATCGAACCAAATTTTTGTAACTTTTGACTTTCTACCTACTACAGTCAAGCGCACCATGCTGGAGCACAACCTGAAGGCCGGGCTCGCCAAATACAGGGAAATCCAATCCTTCAAGATGCAGTGATTTATGCTCATGCCAGACCTGTGCACAGGCAAAGAAAATGCTGTTCTCACCCCATCCGCGGGGATAGTGGAGGATTTGACCCAAATCCCTCATACTGTTTTTGTTGAAATCAATGGGCAAGACTCCCACCCATTCAGGGTCACCGTAGATAGTGCGCCTCTCATCTGCATTTTCAGTCATGCTTTTGGCCACAAGGTCCATACCTGCCCTACCAAGGAGGGCATTACCCAAACTGAAATCATCTCAGAAGCAATGTTTGGTGCAGATGCCCACTATGAACCAGCAGTATATACTGACGCAGCCTTCCCATGGGGAGCGCCAGGGTGCTACATTCAAGTAAAACCTGTGTCCCCACAGGAGCATAAGAAGGCCAAGCAGGCCCTCAAGGCGGCGGCCAAGGAGGCGGCCAAGACTGCATCTGCAATCCCGCCAGCCCAGCTCCAGGAGGACATTGAGACATTCATGGTGGAAACGGCTCGCGAATTCTTCCACCAATCATATAGGGCTGCCCAAGCTGATTGGGCCACCCAAGCTGAAGACCTAATGGTGAGTTGGTTTCATTTGACCAATGCTACCAAGCATTGATTGGAACCAAGTCTCATAACAATATTCCTGCCCAAATTCCACCTTCATGCAATGGTGCACCACAAGTGCACACAACGCCAAAAATTTGTCCCACAGTTGGGAAAAAGCAGAAGGCAAAAGTCAAAGCGAACCCCACAGTTAAAGTTTTCCATACCAAACCATACTCCATAGCACAGAATACCCACACTGCCAAACAGCGATGTGCTGAGAATGAGAAGGCTGAAGGGCACAGGTGCCCTTCCCCTCGCACCTAAGGTGCAATGGGGGGAGCCTTTACTTTAGGGGCGTTGAACATTGCTGGACACAAGGCCTCGCCATCCCAGACTATGAAACTGAGTTTTTTAAAAAATAATTTACCTGTGGACATCCTGGCCATTCAGGAAACCCACTATCTGCGCAGTGCAGAGGAATTATGGGCAACCATGCTCCTCCCTTCCCTTTCCTTTTGGTCTATGCACTGTAGGGTGCTTGGTCAAGTGAACCATAGCTTTAGATTTATTTTGTCAAAATCATACCTCGATGGCCACATCCTTGTAGTCACCTTTTCATGGGATGACGAAGTGCACGCTGTCATTAACATTTACACCCCAACCTTTGCATGAGATTATTGGTAATTCTTCTTGGCCATTAATTCCCTTCTGCTACCCCCTGACTCATTTGTTGTTGGTGACATGAACTGCTGGACAAACCCAACCACAGACCGCTGGCCCTCATCGCCTACACCCCCATAGGGACACGTTGTACTTTGCGTCCTAAAAGCCACACAAGGGTTGTTTGATACTCTGCCACAGCATGCACCTCTACTCACTAACATGTTTCACCCCCATGTGCACAACGTCCAGCTAAAGTCCATGACCCAAATTGACCTTATTCTTATGCCGTTGAAATTTCAATTCCAAATTTCCCACTTTACCATGACAGAAATTGATTTTTCTGACCACAGAATGGTATCAGTTTCCTTCCATTTGTCCAATCCAGTGGCCCAGGCGCTGAAGTGGTGCAAACTCCACCCCACTGAGATTGTGTCACCAATGTTTTCCTCGTGGGTGGAAACTTTGTCCTCAGCTCCAGAGTTTACCACACCATTATGTGAAGACCCAATCTCCACCTGGTCAACCTTCAATTTGAACACAATCCGCCAGGCTCTCCACCTCTCCTCATGTCACTCGTGGGCTGCCTCAGCAGTCATTTTGTGCACACTGGCATAAGTGGACAACCTGGAGTCTAAAGTCCCCAGTGCAGGCTACAGCCCAGCTTGGGGTCACAATTGGGAGAAATTCTGCTTGCCTCAACGCACTGATAAGACAACACAAGCATCGGATTTGTGTTCATTATAGAGCAAAGCATATTACAGCAGGTGATATGTGTTCCACTTACTTTTTTCAAAAATTCCTTGCACTGTGCCAGAGCTTGGCCTGCACACAGGTGCGAAAGCCATACCACTTCATATCAGATATGCTAGCCGAAGTGGCGATCAAAATACACAACTGTTACTCTAAATTATTTCGATCTGATCTAGTTCCGCCAGCTGAAGTGGACAATTTTCCTAAAAGCGCACATATCTGCACCATTTCCCGCTTTTCAGAGATAATGATTTTGATTACTCAGGACAAACTCTGGTCCACCATTTGTGGTGCACCGTATAGAAAATGCCCAGGCCCAGATGACATCCCTTATGAGTTCTATAAGAAGTATTTCAAAGATTTTTCCTCCTTGCTGCTGGCCTCTATGAACCAATGCCTTATGGAAATGCGCCTCCTTCCTGGAGGGCAAGAGGCCTTCACAATAACGTTGTACAAGAAAGGAGATAAGCTATACTTGATTAACTGGCGCCCCATTTCACTCACTAACACAGACACAAAAAATTTTACTAGAATTTTGGCAAACCGCCTAGGGGTAGTTGCCTCCGCTTTCATTTCCCTTGAACAATTTGGTTTCATTCCAAAAAGGTCGATTTGGGACAACATTCACACCATAGCTAACATCTGTCAAATTACGGCTTCTGGAGCACTTGTTTTTTAGACCATCAGAAGGCCTATGATAGAGTCAACTGGGATTACCTCAGAGCCTGCCTCCACAAGTTCTATTCCCCCCCTTTTGTTTCACTAATTGGGTGATGTTGCTCATGGAATCCACCACAATGGCTGTGCGTGGCCCTGGCTTCCTCACGGATGTAGTCCGCCCCCAAGGGGGCCTACGCCAAGGGGACCCTCTTAGCCCACTCTTGTATAACTTCAGCCTTGACCCACTTCTTTGAAATGTGAATGCTCGCCTTACTGGTGTCCATGTGTAAGGCCAAGCACCAGTCAAGATGTTGGCGTTTGCTGATGATTGTCTGGTTGGGGTTTCTAACAATCATAATGCACGAGCGCTTGAAGCTACTATCCAGGTTTACTCCAGGGTATGTAATGCTGCACTTAACGCCTCCAAAACCGAAATTGTTCTCCTTAGTCAGTATCAAGCCTTCTGGGCCCCAGCGCCCCGTTTTCTTCATGCTTCATCAACTTGCTCATGGGATCGCTTGCCCAGCCCACTCCACACTGCCACGCTTGTGCCCCCCTTTGTGCCAAACCCCACCGTTGACCCTGTCCACCATTTGGGGGTGTGTCTGGAGGTGGGAGGGTACGCCTCAATGGTGATTGAAAAACATATCCTAGACAATGTTAAGAAACGCATAGCTTCCCTCAAAGACCACCAGACCCTTCTTACAGGCAGGTTAGTGCTAGCCAACTCTATGCTCCTTTTTAAAGTATGGTTTGGGGCCCATGCCATCGCTTTCTCCCCTTGTTTCTTCAAGTCATTATACGCCTTCTGCAAGGATGACTTTGGTTAGGCCGCCCACCGCCAGTGCGCCTGGACGTCATTTTTGACCCTCGCCATAGTGATGGTATAGGCCTGCTCAACTTTGAGGCCCATGCTGCAAAAATCCTTGGCACCTGGATTGCTGCCATCACCAACCCTACAATATCAGCCCAGCACTGGTCCTGCACGGCCTGCTCCAATTTCTCCCGCTCCCTGGGTCTCAGAAATTCTACCCACCCCCACTCTTTGTTAAATTCTCGCCTCACATCCTTCTGCTGCGAGCCCACATGGGACGTCACCCCACTTCAAAAGGATCCTCCTCTCCATGCGGAGCGCTGAGTGAAGAATTCGCATCTGTGGGCACACCGCCCAGAGGGGACGCCCTACTCCTTGGTTTACTCAGGAAGTACAAGGACTACCCATTCTGAATGGAGTGATACCCATGAGGTCACCTACCATAGCCATGGTGGACTACCTGTACATGGTGGACATCCCCTACTCCCTAGATACCCAGAAAGCCATATGGAAGTACGCCCACCACCCTCTTCTGCAGCTTCATATTTGTTCCCATGTGTGGCGCTGCTTGAGATGGGTATACCACACTGCCAAGCGCTCTAACGCTTTGCACTCATCTTGCATCTTGTGTGGCCAGTATGGAACGTTGGTTCACCTCCTGGAAGAGTGCCCTTCCTTAAAAGCGATATGGCGTGAGTTACAGCATCTCTTTTGCCAGGATCAGGCACAATCCTTCAGCCTGTCTAAGGACATATTTGCTTTGTCCATGGTTTCCCCTCTACCACCTTCCCTCCATGCCTTAGTGGTTGCAATCACTTTGTGGACTATCCACAAAAAAGTCTTGGATGTTATCTCAGGCTCCACTACCACCCTCCAGGAAGCTCTACTCTGGTTCCAGTCGCACCTTGTGGACCACTTTCAAGAGTGGATGTTTAGTACCTCCCACCCCATAGCTTCCAGATGGTCTCATCCTGGTTCCCAGTTTGGTTCATCATTTCAGACCCCTTCCTACATATGTGCTCAATAGTGGCGCAAGCCCCTACTCACATAACCCCCATACTTCTCCTGGCATTCCCGCTGGCAACAGGAGATAGTGTTTACTTCTTTGAGAGTACCCTCCTCTTGCTGAGTTTGTTTCATTGTTTAATGTCTTATTGCAAGTGTCTGTCCCCTGGTTGACCTTCCCCAAATAAAATTAAAATTAAAAATTAAATTTTAAGTGTCTGGACTTGGGATCCTTGACAGATGGTCTAGACTCATAGCATAACGTTGAGGCCCAGTGGACATGGTTTAGTCACTTCATGGTTCACAAAGGCCCATCCGTGGCTCTCAAATATAATAAATTAAATATATATATATGATTATAGGTTGCCAGCAATCTGATCTCTTTATTGGAATACTTGGGGAATCTTTTATAGGGTCAAGGATAATTAATATAAAAAAGTTGACTTTCTGATATCTAATAAGAGAGATATTAGATTAATCATAATATTAAATGAAGAAATATATAGCAAGGTTGCTCCAAAACACCTGATAAATTCAGATAGGAATGATTTCATCCCAAATAGGATAGAACATCATCCTATGAGGTTCTAGACCCTTTGGTGAAGTTTTATTAAACCTATTAGGCTTTTACCCTAATACCCTGAGACTTGGCCTTAAGGAAAGTGTCGAGGTTTACCCCAGGATAAAGCTTAATATTTAAAGGTAAAATCCTGACAGTCTGGCTTTGCCAGCAACGTTACGCTCAAGGATTTGCCAGGCATACAGTTTCTGTACATCTTGGTGAAACTCCAAATGTATTCTTCCTGTCTCCCTTCAGGGGGAAGTCAGAGGCATCTCTGAGAGTTTGTTGGTATAATAATCGTTAGGGTGAGTCCCAGGCCCAACTTAAAAGGACTCCTTAGAATTATCAAGGACAAATAAATTTGAATCGGTGGAGTTAGAGCATCCCATCTCTACTCCGCTTGAACTTTTCCTTGTTCAATCAGGGCTGGTGGTACTGCATAGGCATGCAGGTTGCCAGGGCAGTTAGCTGCATAATGACCTCTTTGTCTGTAAGAGAAGCGGGCGTTAGTATATGGCTCATGTATCTGAGGCACCCCAAAAACCCAGGTCAGTAATTAACTGATGGATTGTAATTCGACCAAGGACAAGCTGGGTGACCATAGCGAGGACTGAAAGGACCTGCCAAAGGGTTATGTGCCCATGTATTCGCTAACTGATTATATCCAAATTGATGTTGTCCATTTCCTGAAGAGAATTTTGGTAACAGTTGCAGGGTCTTTTTGTAACACGTTGGGAGCATCAAAAGTTATGGATAAACGGCGTAATTAGTTGACAATTCGCAATATTGTCATGTCTTCTTGTAGAACGGGGACCATAGCATTATACAGCTCCTGATATGGCTTAACAGCTGCAGTCATTATGATGCCACATTGTAAGAAAAGTTTCTGTAACTCTCCTGTTCCCAGCGAGGTGGTGTGAGGTGCAAAGCCACACCTCCAGGGAACTAGTCATTAGTAAGAAGGTAAACAGGGCACCGCAGAGGATGCCAGAGCAACAGGAACCCAGGGCAAGGGTGTACAGTGCGGTATATAGTAAAAGATAGAATATAAATAACTAAACGTGTTTGGACCCCAATGGGGAGTCCACAACCAAGTGAAGATCAGTGCAGGAATGCTTGGGTGCCTTGGTTTGTAGAGGATCAGGGTGGCCCAGAGGTGCACCAGATTTGGGAATTAATTTAGAGAAAATGTGATGACCAACTGTTAGAGACCTCCTGGAGGAGGTCCACACACAGTTTGGTCCAAGGAACACTAAAAAAATTAAACTAATGGGGGATTTATTAATAAGAAGTTAAACAACGAGGAAGGTTGGTCTTGAGGAAACATACTTAAACAATTGGGGGATCATCAATTGGTGGAAGTGGTGCAAAGCCTAGGTGCGCCAATAAGCGAACGCTTCCATCAGCCAGGGTACTATATTTTGATATTGACCAATTTCAATTTATTGATTGTAGACATGGCGGACCCAATTTAGAAATTTCAAAAATAAAATGGGTTTTGAAACCCTGTTTGCTGAGAAATGAAACTGAACCGTCGCCATTAATAATATAGCTGGTGCATTTTTAAGCCCTTGCCTTAACACAGGGCTGAACATCATGCACATCCCCTAGAACGACCTGGGCATATCTGGCCTGAACCCAGCTCTGTTCAAGGGTATGTTTGAGGTCAGAAGGCCTGCTAACTTCACATTTTTGGCCTCCTGACGACTATCTTTATCTTTGCAGTTGGTACCCTCAATCATGTCATCAGCCATGTCATTACCCTCTTGTTCTTTTAAGGCTCCACCCTGCAGGGGCTTTCGCCAGAGAAAAGTTCTTGTGAGCTGGGGCCAACTTCATAGCGGCGATGATTGCTGAACCTTGAGTCCTTCAGCCTCAGGGAACTGCTCATGAAAACTTTAATCGGATCTTGGCATGGGTGCAGTCATGCGCTGATACCCAACTGTTTTCAGCTGCATTGAATCCCTTCCAGGATACAAGGTACTCAAGTCTTCTTCTGAATCTGAGTGAGGCTACAATCTCCTCCACTTCCCACTCTGGCGCCCCATCCACGAGACAAGCCTCTGGAGTCTCTGGTGGGGGCACTCAAACAACGTAAGCTTACTTTCATGGGAGAAAAAAAGATCCAGAATTAGGGGGGAGATTTTACTGGTATGAGGCGTGGCCCACTTTTCTGACAACGCGGTAAGGACCAATCCTCTTTGGTCCCAGTTTTTTACATGGTTGCTTGATGTGGATGTTTTTAGCATCTAACATCGCGTGATCCCCTTCCTTGTACATAGGACCTACCCATCTCTTCCCGTCTGCATTCTCCCTATAAGCTTGTATAGCTGCATCCAAGTTTGTAATCACCCCCCGGTGTACTTTCTTGATCACTTTTGCAAAGTCCACCACCGCTTCCACCTTGAATCCACACCTGGGCTTATTTTGAAGGCGTGGTTGATTCCATAGTTGGCGAAGAAGGGGAATAACTTATTGATGCATGTTGGGCATTTTTATAGATGAATTGGGCCATTGGGAGATGGAAAACCCAATCTGAATGGTCTGCGGCAGTGTAACACTACAGGAACTGCTCCAAACACTGGTTCACTCGTTCAGTGTTAGAGATTCAGTTGACCACATTATCCATCTTGCTTGCCAATTAAATTTTGACGGTTGTTAAAGCAATCAATTGTTTGGTGATGGTTGTCAACTAAATTATTAGTCATAATGAACCACAGGATGTAATCTGAAGATGGCTTTTGAACAATTTTCGTCAGCATCCCCAGAAAATGTTAAACAAGCAATTTGATGAGGGCTTGATTGCTGATAAAATTGGATTGCCATAATAAATAGTTCAAGCAGAGGTTCTGAACGATTTAGGTCATTTCTATGAAACTACTGAAGCATTTTAACGCTTGTTTTTGCGGTAGCTAGTAGTCATAAGCAGGTAACACGACCACCAGACCATCTGTGTACAGTTCCTAACATATGGAAATGGCTGCTGATCTGTGAAAGGTTACACTGCTGAGGATTAACTAAGACAAAGGCATTCTCCATCATTGGAAGTTAATCTTAAGGGTCTGAAGTTTTGGGGGACTAATCAGTTGATTTTCAGAGAACTATTTGAAAAGTTGTCCGCCTTCAGCCTATAAAAACCTCTATCATTTTCTAATAAAAGATAAAAGTAACTGAAATGCAGTTATATATATATTTCTAAATTTATAATTTTAGGAAAACAAGTCTAGTTGTTTTTTTCAAGTACTGTTCATCAGAGTGGATTCGTTGCCACTTATTGCTAAGACTCAACCTACTAGTTGTCACCATACAACTAGTATCTCTATTTTTTACAACCAACCTGTGCATTAAGCTACCCAAAAGTTTACATTTGGTGCTCACTACAAAGGCTTGTTGAGTCTTGCTGAATAATGCTACCATGTTCTCTGTTCAGGGTGAGATTAAGCGGCTATGGAAGGAGCTGGAGAGTGTAAATCAGACTACTCTAATGTTGGCAGCTCAGGCTGATTTATCCAGAAAGAGAATCGCGTTACCAAGGTGGAAGAAGATTTCAACCTTTTCGCTGAAGTTAACAATGAGTTATTTGGGAAAATATCTGATTTAGAACAGAAATATTCAAAAGTGGACCATTTTTCTCCCATAATAGCTGATTTTTCCCAGCCTCAGCTTGAAATGATACTTTGAACAGAAGTATTTACTCCTGTTCAAAGTATCATTTCAAGCTGAGGCTGGGAAAAATCAGCTATTATGGGAGAAAAATGGTCAACTTTAGAAACAAGTACAAGAATTGGAAAACATCAATGTACATGTATTCATGTAGAAACTAAGACCGGGGCCAGGACCTATACAAAGGTGAAAGCATTATAGGGAGCATTCTACCTACATGAAAAATGCCAAGTGCATATGCCGCCATTTTGGTGATGACCCCTGACAACACACCAACTGGCGCTAGAATGTCTAGCTATGCTGCTCGTCCTGCAACTGAACCTGTGGAAACAGAGAATTTTGGACCACCCCAAAATTGCCACCCTTTCATTGGGATAATGCCCCAGCTATCTTCAGATTGTTTAAAAAACCATGTTTGGTTGTATTGATCACCAAAAGTCTGTTACTGTTATCAATTTTTAGATACTAATTGTTTAAACTTGGTATTACCTCATTTGCAAGGGGAAAATTGGTCATATAATGAGGCGAAAAATGTGATTCTGAAGGAATTCAGCAGCCCTGAACAAATGGCTAACCAAAAGCAGCAGTTCATGGTAATACAATTCCGAAAAGATGAAACCTTAGGAGAATTTGCTGACCATTTTTATGAAGAAGCGCAAATCCTTATGGGAACTAATAACC